>JAFLJL010015037.1:60630-66293 GCA_018398815.1 Conus ventricosus | reverse complement strand
GCAGAATTCAATGTTGAAGTCACAGTCAATATCCATGATGCAGACAGTCAATGTATCACATGTGCGAATTCAGTTGTTGAAAATGCAGACAGTCAATTTTCACAATTGATGCAGACAGTCAATGTTATCACAATTGATGCAGACAGTTCAAGTTACACAATGTGCAGCAGGTCAATGTAGTCAATGTTATCACAATTGATGCAGACAGTCAATGTTATCACAAATTGATGCAGACAGTCAATGTTATCACAATGATGCAGACAGTCAATGTTATCACATTGATGCAGACAGTCAATGTTATCACAATTGATGCAGACAGTCAATGTTATCACAGTTGTGTACCACCAAATCCTGACAGTTTCAAGAGGTTCTTGAAAGATGCAGATAGTCAATGTTATCACAGTTGATGCAGACAGTCAGTGTTATCACAGTTGATGCAGACAGTCAATGTTATCACAGTTGACAGTTAATGTTATCATAGTTGATGCAGACAGTCAATGTTATCACAGTTGATACAGACAGTCAATGATATCACAGTTGATGCAGACAGTCAATGTTATCACAGTTTGATGCAGACAGTCAATGTTATCACAATTGATGTAGACAGTCAATGTTATCACAATTGATGCAGACAGTCAATGTTATCACAATGATGCAGACAGTCAATGTTATCACAATTGATCAGACAGTCAATGTTATCACAATTGATGCAGACAGTCAATGTTATCACAATTGTGTACCACCAAATCCTGACACTCACCCCAAGACTCAGACAATTCGAAAGTCCGATAACTCGAGAGGAAGTAAGTTGAATTCATAGGATACGTTTAAATTCACTTCGAACTAAATACAGCAAAAAATGTTACATGTGTGTGGATATGCTTTCACCAAACGACTGAAGGTATAACTTATATGCATTTCAAACCTGTCATTTGATTTTATGTGACTTTCCCATTCCTGCCACCTACGATCAATTACTCTCTGGCGTAGAATTTGTACAAATATATTTTCTTCATCCGAACCCCCATTCCCACACATAACTAAAACTAAATTTATAAAGAAATAATCGAAGTTTGATACCCAGTTATTGATTTTCCTTTTTTTAATCGAAATAATATAACATGGCGTAAGATTTCCTAGGTAGTCGATCAGTTCTCACTTTTGATAGTTTGACACAGTAAGGAATGCAGTAAGGAAAAACAAAAAGAACAACCCCAGAAGGAAAAAGAGAGTACAATGATGCTAACAAGAAGGTTTAAAACTGAGATGAAGGCAGCAATGGAAACTTGGATTGACAACCAATGCCAAGAGATTGATAATAATCTGAAAATCAACAACAGCAAAGCAGCCTACAAAATTGTCAAGGACCTTACGGAAAGAAACAAGCCAAGACAACAACGATCCATGACAAAAACGTAAGTGTCTCAACGATGATGAAAAGATACTACAACGATGGACAGAATACTGTTCCGAGCTTTACTCGCGCAACGCTGGGGAAAATCCGTCAATCCTTGTCGCGCCGGAACCAACAAATAACAGCAAGGATAATATAACACGTGATGAAATCATTAGAGCCTTATCATCAATGAAAGCAGGAAAATCGCCCGGTGTTGACAACATACCGGCAGAATTGATCAAGGCAGGGGAGATCCAATGGTGGACATGTTACTAATATGCAACAGAATCTGGGAAACCGGGGAATGGCCTACTCCCTGGACGCAGTCACTTATCATCACGTTACCAAAGAAAGGCAACCTACAGCAATGCCAAAATTATCGCACGATTAGCCTCATCAGCCACCCAAGCAAAGTTATGCTGAAAGTAATCCTGAATAGACTGAACCCACAAGCAGAAAAGATCATCGCTGAAGAACAGGCGGGTTCAGGCCAGGACGAAGTACCATAGAGCAGATATTCAATCTAAGAATACTGTGTGAGAAGTACAGCCAACACCAACAACATCTGTACCACGTATTCATAGACTTCAAGAAGGCCTTCGATCGAGTGTGGCACGAAGCATTATGGCAACAATGAAACTCTTCAACATCAATGCCAACCTCATCAGAATTATTGAAAGCCTCTACAATAAAGCCACCAGTGCCGTTTTCTTCGGTAACAACATAGGCGAGTGGTTCCGAACTACCGTTGGAGTGCGACAGGGCTGTCTACTCTCCCCCACACTTTCAATGTCTTCCTTGAAAGAATTATGACCGATGCGCTAGAAGACCATGAAGGAACCGTAAATATTGGAGGGAGAACCATCACCAACCTCCGTTTTGCCGACGACATAGATGGGCTAGCTGGAAACGAACAAGAGCTAGTGCACCTGATCAACAGACTCAACAACACCTCGGCTGATTATGGTATGGAAATAAATGCGGAAAAGACAAAGGTCATGACTAACAACCCAATCGGCTTTACCCAAGACATAACCATCAACAGCAGAAAGCTTGAGCCAGTCAACACATTTAAGTGCTTGGGGGCAACAATCTCAGATGAAGGATCAAGACCTGAAATCATCTCAAGAGTCGCTCAGACCACAGCCACGCTATCTAAGCTAACGCCTCTTTGGAGAAACACAAACATCTCCATCAGCTCAAAGATTAGACTGATGCGATCCTTAGTCATGGCGATATTCTTATATGCTTGTGAGTCATGGACGTTGAAATCAGACCTTGAGAAAAAGATCCAAACAATGGAAATGAGGTGCTTCAGGCGACTCCTTGGCATCTCATACAGAGATCACATCAGCAATGTGGAAGTTAAAAAGCGCATCGAGAAATGAAATTGGTCCATATGTCGATCTCCTAACCTCAGTAAAAAGACGCAAACTGAAATGGTATGGACACATCATACGATCAACAGGCCTTGCCAAGACAATCATGCAGGGCACAGTACCAGGACAAAGGCGAAGAGGTCGACAAAGGAAAAGATGGGAGGATGACATCACGGAGTGGACAGGCCTGCGGCTGAGAAATACATTACGGAGGGCAGAGAACAGAGAGGAATGGAGAAGGGCGGTTGTCACTGCTTCAGGGGTGCCCCCACGGACCGACGTCTAAGGGATCAAGTCAAGTCAAGTCAAGTCAGGAATGCACCTGATTGCTGCATTTATGTGGAGTGGGTACCCGTTTGTATGTCCATATACTAAGTCATTTGGAGTTTTCATATCCACCCCTAAAACCTTTTCAAGGCCAAATAAGTGAACTGACTCAAAGTGCATACTGTCTTTCTACCCAGTCCCCCACAACTCAGAGCCATATAGAATAACACAGAGCCATATAGAATAACTCAGAGCCATATAGAATAACTCAGAGCCATATAGAATAACTCAGAGCCATATAGAATAATCGGTTGTATGTAGGTGTCAAAATGTTGACAAAGGGTGTAGCTTTTTTGAAAATATATTTAAAAAACGATGCTTTCATTTCCAGAAATATCTTTGCTAGCAGCTACAAGGATCATCAAACGAGCGAGAGAAAAAGATTCCAAGATGCTTGCAGGCATTAACTACAGGCATTGCGATATCATTATATACCCATAGTTCCCTGGCTGTCAAGTGCCCTCTTTCAAAAAACAAACAAAACAAAAAGAAGAAGAAGAAGGAGAAAAACTATGAAATATTACTCTTCTTCAAGGTAGCCTTGAATTGCAACTGGTTAGCTGAAATCTTCAAAGTATTTATTTGTGTCTGGAAATCAAAAGCTGTTTCAGATAATAAAACTATTTGATCAGCAGAAAGTAAGATGAACAGTCCATATAAGCTGTAGTAAACCTAGCACCATGTCTTCCGTTATTGTTATTTCTAGCGCTAGCTCGTTTATGAACAAAGAGAAGAGAAAAGGGATACAAACATTTCCCTGTTTTACACCTCTAGTAAATGTATGTAATATGTGAGTATTGTACCACAACACATTCTTGTTTGGCAACATTATACCTACTTCTATAAACGCTATGAAACGTTTTTTCACTAATCCCATTTTTAGTAAGTAAGGCCAAATTGAATTTCTGTAGATCGAATGAAACGTCTTTTTAAAGTTAATAAATGCTATATACAATTTGCGATTAAGAGAAAACTGTCTTTGAAATAGAAATCAAGAGAAGAACAAAAATCCATGCCCTTGCTGCTTGGTGATTGGCAGTTAGTATCGTCCAAGTTGAAAATCCATGCTTTGGTGATTGGCAGTAAGCATCATCCAAGTTGAAAATCCATGCCCTCGTGGCTTGGTGATTGGCAGTTTAGTATCATCCAAGTTGAAAATCCATGCCCTCGTGGCTTGGTGATTGGCAGTTAGCATCATCCAAGTTGAAAATCCATGCCCTTGCTGCTTGGTGATTGGCAGTTAGCATCATCCAAGTTGAAAATCCATGCCTTGCTGCTTGGTGATTGGCAGTTAGCATCATCCAAGTTGAAAATCCATGCTTTGCTGCTTGGTGATTGGCAGTTAGCATCATCCACGTGTTCTTGTTGCTTTGATTTGAACGGCGCTGAACACTTGACTACTCACATTTGACGCTGAAATACCCCTATAATTATTAGTAGTACCTACATTATCCATCTTGTACAGCAGAAGCATCACAGACTCACGCCACCTTTCTGGAAAGATACTCCTTTCACAGAATGCGTCAAAAAACTGTATTATAAATCAACATTTGTTTGCAATGAGTTTCAGGAACTCCCCAGACTATTCCAGGAATAGCACCTTTTTTTCTGAGCGCTATCTGAACTTCTTCATGGTGAATTAGACCATTCATATTTTTATCATTGACTTCTGGCAAGTCATCAGTGCCATTTTACGACGCGTTTTTATCCAACAATTTTTTTACGTGCTGAAACCAGTTATATGGGTATTCTATTCTTTGGTTGTTTCTTTTTCAACGAAATGCTAGACATACACGTCCAAAACGTGTTTTTTTTTTTTAATCGGTAATGGAACCAATAACATGTGTAATGCATTCTTATTGTGTGTTTTTTTTTTGTTTTTTCTAAAAGGTTTTGTTTCCTTCAAACTTTCATATCTTCATATATTCTTTTAGTTTATCTCCCCTGTCATCATTTCCAGCATCACTGTCATACTTCGGCTGAGTCGTGGAGAGAGAGAGAGAGATGAGAGAGAGGAGAGGGGGGGAGAGGGAGAGAAAGAGAGAGAGAGAGAGAGAGGAGAGAGAGAGAGAGAGGACGCCCAAGCGGCAAACTCAATGTTCATTTCCCATCAGCACCAAAGGTAAAGGGAACGTGCAACAAATAACCCGAATATCCAACCTGTCTGCTCCAAAGCAGCCCACACTCGCATCTCCACCTCCTATATCTTGGCAGAAAGGTACGTTGAACATCCTGACATAAATTTTGCTGACGAACAAAATATCTAAGCCGAGTCCACGAAGAAGAACAACGCTGCAGTGAACAATGTGTGACAGAGTGCTTGTGTAAACTGGACGGTAGTCGCATACGATCCACTGACCTCGTTGTATTGGGTCCGACAGGAGGGGGAGATAGGGGGAGGCGGATTATTTTGTTCGTATGGAGGGAGGGGGACGGGGAGGCGGGGCATTTTCTTGAGCTTGTCAAACGTTCTTGAGGTCACAGGGAGTGGTCATGGAAGGGGTTTTAGAAAGGGGGAGGTGGGTGGGTGGCAAAAGGGATGAGGGTGTTGGCGGAAAGGC
>JAFLJL010015037.1:53130-55630 GCA_018398815.1 Conus ventricosus | reverse complement strand
CTGGATCTGCAATGGCCTTTTGTCCTGTGCGTTAGAAATGGACAGTGATGTTTCGGCAATACACTGCTTAAGATATTAGCAAAGACATTTGCAAGTCATCCAATGATTTGGTGCTATGACATATATTATTAGTTTGTTGTTGTCAAGTTGTATGTTGATAATTATGGTTTGCTTGTTAAACATTGTTTTCAGTGTTTGTTTAGTTCATTTATCCCAGACTGTAGTATGTATGTTTGACAGTTGTTTTAGATCAGTGC
Source organism: Conus ventricosus (assembly GCA_018398815.1). Lineage (NCBI taxonomy): Eukaryota > Metazoa > Mollusca > Gastropoda > Neogastropoda > Conidae > Conus > Conus ventricosus. Next base: position 55,373 of record JAFLJL010015037.1, on the reverse strand, counting down.
TACATACAGCATGTATGTTGCTGGCAGGTTGATGTTACTGTCCAAATTATAGTGGCTTTGAATAATCTAGCGAGTCCCATCTAGTGGTTGCCTGTTTTGTCGTGATTTATATCACTGATTGTCTCCCTTCTCTTGGTCCACTCTCTTTATGAAGTAACTTGCAAGTGGTAAAATAGTGTGCATTTTCCTACATATTATATTATGTTATATTATATATAGTATTGTATTATATGATAATTATGTTATATTATATTATGCTAATTATATATTTTATATTGATTGTAACTTGGTGTGCTGCATGGTGACATTAATTAAAAGTAGTAACTGACTCCCCCCCCCCCCTCCCCTCCCTGAATATCTCTCAGATAAGAAAAAAGCCTAATGTTCATATTTTTCTTTTTACTTCTGTTTATTCATCTGTTTTCTAAGACAAGCAAAGTGCAGAGAGTGAAGATGTTGTCAAGGCCCTGGTCATACAGAAGCCACAGAGAGGCAGAGTGGGGGGGGGGGGGGGGGGGGGGGCAGTTAGCAGGGTCATCAGATAGTGGGGATGGTCAGTTAGCAGGGGTCACTATCTAGTGGGGTCACCGGATGGTAGAGGACACTTGGTAGTGGTGGTAAGGGGAGGTGGGGGTAAGCCATTGGGTAGTGGGGTCATCAGGGGTTGGACTTGCCAGGTAGTGGTCACTGAATTTGGGGGATCACCAGAAGGTCACCAGGTACTTGGGGGTCACCAGGTAGTGGGGAGTCACCAGGTAGTTGGGGTCACCAGGTAGTTTGGGGGTCACCAGGTACTTGAGAGTCACCAGGTAGTGGGCGTTTATCAGGTAGTGGGGGTCTCCAGGTACTCAGGGGTCACCAGATACGTGGGGATCATCAGGTACTTGGGGTTCACCCAGGTAATTGGGGTCACCAGGTACTGGGGGTCATCAGGTAGTGGGGAGTCACAGGTACTTGGGGGTCATCAGGTAGTGGGGATCACTAGGTATTTGTGGGGTCATCAGGTAGTGGGAGTTTATCAGGTAGTGGGGGCTTATCAGGTACTGCTAGTGGGAGGGGGTGGGGGTCACTGGGTTCAGGTGGTTGTGTGGGTCATGCCGCCTTTGCCAACAACGTGCCCCATCTCTGCCTTTCAGGTAGATGACGATGTGAACCATGGTAACACCAGCTTTGGTTTCAGTGTATCTGTAGTGCCCCTGGCCAGGAACCATGGTAACACCAGCTTTGGTTTCTTGCTTTGTATAGTGTCCATGACCAGCCTGTTGCAATGTGTGGGGAGTGAGGTGAGCCTGGTGGTGTGTGTACCTTTCCAGCATGGAATGATGGACACATTGAGGTCATGCTCCCGATAGGATTAGTTTGGACCATAGTCAGTGAAAACTGACCTGGTGGTCTCCCTTTCCTGTATGGAATGGTGGACACACTGGGGTCATGCTCCCAACAGTCGCACAGGATTGCACTCCTGGTGTGAGCAATGGCAGTTTATTGCCGAGTTTTACTGATCTACCAGTGGTCATGTGACCTTGAGGTCCATGGTGGTCCAAACATCCACCTACAGAGGCAGGTTGCAAGAGTTTCTTTCACTATCAGCAGTAACTGTATGTACATGTCAGGGAGGAAGAATGTTTTTCACTGTCAACAGTAACTGTATGTACATGTTAGGGAGGAAAATGTCTTCCACTGCCGTCAGTTGTACGGCTGGCTGCGTTTCTTGTCCCATCATGGTACAGAGGCCGTTGGCTGTTCCACACTTGAAGAGAACACGCAGAAGGAAGGGGCACTGTGATGTTCTAGTCTGCCCATGGCAGCCCATAGCACTCTGCACTTGAAGTAGCAGCTGGCTGGGACTGGAAAATCCCACAGATGAAGCCCCTGATCAGAGTCACCCCCATGACCCCCCCCCCCCCCCCCCCCACCCCCCCCCCCACACACACACACTTGTGCTAAGCAGACTCTATTGTACTTACCAAGAGGTCACCTTTGTGCTCAAGGCTCTCATTTCTGCTTTCTTCATACTTGATCTGCTTGAGTCTGCAAGGTGTGAAACCGTTAGCAGGATGTTACAGTCTGTTTATGTTATAACGGGGGTGTTACAGTCTGTTTATGTTATAACGGGGGTTTCTTGTGTTCATAAGATGCTATGTAGTGATCTGAATAAAGGCTTCAAAACAATATGACTTGGTGTGTGTCTGCTGAGGATTGGAGATGTAGTGGAGGTCATGTATGTTTGAACTTCTCAGAAC
>JAFLJL010015037.1:15630-48130 GCA_018398815.1 Conus ventricosus | reverse complement strand
GTAAGACGCGCAGACCCTGGCACAATCACTTCATCCGCTCCTAGGTCTGGAAATTTAACAGTAAGAATTTGATCTGAATCAATAGTGAGCGATTATTTGGAACAGTAATATTCGCTTATTTCCCTTCACGCCAAAGGGCTCTTTCAGTCTTCTATGTGGGTCAAGAATCGAGCCATATGCTTGTGACATATTTTATAAAACAAAATAAAAAAGTTAATTATTTAAAACATGGCAGGCATTGAAGATGTAGATTATGATGTTTTTGATCCTGGAGACGACATGAGTGAAATGACTCCTTTGATACAACATCGCTCGACGCTCTCATTGCATCGTGAATTAACAGGAAGTAAGGTTAGATCATTGTACCAAAGTTTAGGCCTGAACCTCCCGAATTTATAGCCTTGATGATTTTGTAAAAGATGATGATGGCCATTTGTATTTTAAAGACAAACAAGGAAAACGTTTTCAGCTTACAGATAAACGAGACTCATCAAAGTTTGTAGGCATGAATACAATTAGACAAAGACGTAGGGTGGAAGATCGAAATCGCCTTGGCATTACTAAACCAAAATTAGATAAGGAGGCAGTTGCTAAACTTCAAACCACACACAAGAACTCCCACAGATAACCAAATACAAAACATGGAACTTCAAGATTTAATCAATCAGCAGATGAAATAATAAATGCAATAGAAGCCCGAAGCCAGTTTTCAGAACAGCATTAAAAAACTATACACGAAAACCCCGGATACCTGAGAGAGAATTAGAGGCCCTTGATCGTGCTTTGAGAACCATTAGAGGTGAATTAATAAACAATTTAGCAAAACTGAGTGAACTAAATAAGGATATAGAAAGAGAAAAAGAAAAACTCGCTGAGGCTGACGACGCCAACTTAGGGCCTGATGTTAAAGAAGAAATAACACAAGACTAAATAAACTTAAAGAAGAAGGATTATTAAGAATAGAAGCGGCGTCTACTAACCGAGAACAATTACGAACTCAAGTGAGCAGAATAAGAGAAACTATCCAAAGAATTTTATATGAAGACACAACGCTAGCAGAATGAATACGAACACTGTTTAGAGAGCAAGGTGTCACATTAGCGAGCGTTATAACGGCCTTAGGATTTGCAATAAGTACACTGGTGATGGCTATTACGGGCGGTGGTGGAGGTCAAAGCCTAGCGCCTCCATCGCCATCCCCTCCACCTGATAAATCATGGGTAAAAATACAGCTTGATCATCTTGCGGGTTTATTAAAAAAAATAGCCAGTAAAGCTATAAACGCTTTACCAGGTATATTAGGAGGTATTGTTAGCTGGCTTTTGTCTACTGCAAGCAAAGTAGTTGGCTTTATGGCTGAGCACTTATGGGCATTAGTTGCCCTTAATAGTTGGGTTACTTTTTAGTAAGATAAAGACCAAGTAATCCTAGGCCAGTTAATCCAAAAACAAGTGCTGCCTTTTCACATTCATGGTCATTATTTTTTTGGACTTCGGTTCTTCAATGACTTTTGGGCTTTGGGTCTTGGGGGTTGGATGACTTATTCTTGGGGGGGGGCTTGTTTGTTTATTGTTTGTATTATTACCGGCTCAGAATTTATGTCGTTTTGTCCAACCTTCTGTTTATTTCCTGCACAAGAATTTCATTGTTGTAGTTCATTATTGTTCCTACCTGGAGTCTGAGGTCAAAAGTGCATTTTAAACCGTGCAACAGCAAGTCAATTTTGATCTTCAATTTGTAAACTTGTTGGAAACCTTTTAATACTTGAAGGCAAACAACTGTAGAATTAATGGCGTCCTCTAAATTTGCCAAGTACTGTTTTGTGCATCAAAGCCAGTAGAAGGACCATTTAAATGCTCGATCTTGCCTGTGCTTGCAAACCTAGCAAACACCAAAACGTAAGTACGAATAGAGTCGTTTATTCGTTTTTATTCCTGCTTTAGTTAGGCCCTTAGAAGTGTCTAAATAAATGTTGTCCACGCTTTTTATCCTTGCTCTATGGACCCAAGATGAACGTTGTGTCTGAAGAGAAAGATGTATAAGGAGGATTCCAGGCATAGTTATACTTTCTGTGCACGCCCAAAATAAAGGGTGCCTAAGCCATGATTAAGAATCCAATTTTTTGTCTAAAGCCCGTCTTAACATTAAATATTGATTCGTTACAGATCCTTTCAAAAGCCTTCATTGTCTATTTCTGTTGCTGAATGGATTAAACGGTTGTCATTTGGCAATGGTGCTTGCAGTTCAGTCAAAATACGTCTGAAGGTGTAATAAAAATGAAATTTGTACACTAAACCTCACCAAGGATCTGGATGATTTAAATGATCAGCAAAACGATACCCCACACCCAGTTGATGCCACAAAACACAGCAAAGTTTAACTGGTTCTGATAAAACTGCATCGGATGACTAAACCACCTTTCGCGTTTGTTAGTCTTTTTTAATAGGGGGTTAAGATATCTGTTTAATGGCGTACTCCCCTTTACTTGAAAGGTGTCAGTCTGGGTCACAGAAATGATAAGGGTGTCAGTTGTTATATTTTTAAGATTGTAGTGCGGCCCAACAGAATATTTTGCATTAGTAATTTGAATGCACTCTTTTTTATTTCGTTTAAAAAATGTTTGTAACAATAACAACTAAAGGGACCGTCCTTCGTTTTTAGAACATCCCTATTGATAACAATTGGGGAAACCAGAATGGTTGCACTTCATGAAATTTTTTACAAAGTTGTATGGTTTAATATAAGTGAATCCAAGAATAATAATAAGATTCTAAAAGTTGGCAAAACAGGGGCCAATTTTAGCCAGTTAACAATACCTGATGGTTATTAGGGTTTTTGCTCACAAAAAGAAGCAATGGGTAACTTCGACATTACTCCCCAAACTTAACAATGCAAATCGAAAACAATGTTGACCTTAAAACCCTGAAGAAGAAGCAGGTTACTATTTTGATAAAGAGCTAGCTAAAATGTTTAGGCTTTGCAGCTGACAACATGATTTAGAGTTACACCAAACAAAACTACTTTGAGGGAGAAAATCCGCTCGATCTTGCAATACATTCATTACTTTATGTTCTTTTGGGATGAGCTAAGCACTGATGAAACTTATAAAATGGAAGACCCTCAAACTGTTTTAAGAGCTCTTCCATCAGGGAAAGCTGCATATTGCGATTATGAAATTATACAATTTCCCTTAATTTACAGTTTAAAAGATTAGTTTGTGGGAGGGTCGGATCATTTAATATAAAAATTGCAGACAAAACAGGGAAAGTCGTGAAATGTGATAACCTGCACATTGTTTTAGAAATAAAATAATACGTTGTTCCTAAAAATAATTTTCGCGCGGACCAGAAGAATCGGGAGTTACATTACCGCCTGTGAGGTGTAAAAACTTTAGAATTAAAAGACCTTGCGGACGTTGCGGACTTTGAAAAGACGGTGAGAATAGGCGTTTGTATGGTTTTGAGTACACTAAAGATGGTGATTAAAAACGCAAAGAGGTTAGCGACATCAAAAAATTCCTAAACTAGAACAACTACGCAATGTAGAAGCAAATAATGCTGGCCAGTATGATATAAAATAGTTCGAAAACCTGACAGCAAATGGCACTTAGAACCAATTTAGAATGGGGCATAAAATTTGAATTCATAAGCCCATTTACATTTTTTTACCGTCAAATAAGTTCAGAAAAGCTTTTAACTCTGGTCCTTTACATATAAGTCTTATGCCAGAGGACAATAGTCGGAAAGAGATCGAAATAACGCAGGGATCGGAACAAACAGTACATTCTCCACAGAAGAGAAACGGTTTTAAAGAAAGCTTCTACAAAATTACAGTTCATTCCGCGCACAAAATTAGGAGACACATTCACAATGATATTTGAAATTTCGTTTTTAAAGATGAGGCAAGAAATGGAGCTGTGGAGTCAGTGACAATCTTATGAAAGGAATTCTTTAGCTGGCAAAAACTTAGACGTTGAAAAACTTAAAATTACTGTTTGTTCTTCCCCAACGGGGAGGGTATTAAGGCCATAACAACCACGACAAAATTGATATTAGTATAAATAGAAACGATCTACAGAACTGAATTGGATTAAACTTACACATTTAGGGCCCTTTTAGGTTTTATTATACTAACAAGTTCTAACAGAGAGTATGATAAAAATAATAACTGGATTAGATTAAATTCTGTTATAAAACTATGGAGCAGTAAACTTTATGACAAAAAACCCCCCATTGTTCATTAATTTGTGGACAGACTGGTTGTGGGAAAACAATATTTATCCTCAATCTGTTACAAACAGTTTATCGTTATTATTTTGATCATATTGTGATTTTCTGCCCGACACTTAAATGGAACAAGCATATCATGATAGAAGGTTTATATGGACAGATAATGCCATTTTTTTTAGTTGATCCCAGCAATAAATTGAGTGAGTGTTTAGAAGCCTTTTTTAGATTGTTTGAGGGAACGCAGACACTATTTATTATAGATGACTGTTCGGCAGAAAGAGACATAGTTAAAAAAAAAGAAACGCTTTGTCGAAACTAGCTTTCAGCGGAAGACATGCTGGGATAAGTGTGTGGATTTTATGTCAGAAATATAACTCGGTTTTAAAAGACTTTAGAGAACAGTTAAAGACTGTAGTTTTATTTCACATGAAAGACAGAGATGCATTTGATGAATGTATGCGTGAAAATGATGTTATGAAAACGATCAAGAAAAACACAGGATTAAGCAAAAACTGAAATCTGAAAAGTTTACTAAATTAGTATTGAAAACAGATAATCCTACCAGTATGTTTATTTGTAGATAATCGTTATTTTTTTGGTTATTGAAAGAGAATGTGTGATGGATTATTATTTTTAATTCGTTGTTAAAGTGTTACTTGTCAGAGAACTATAAAATGTCTGTTCTAGAGTCATCCGCCCGAAACCAGTTTCGGGTGGATGGGCTAGAATAGACATTTTATAGTTCTCTAGTGTTGAATATTATTAAATTTTACTTTATATATTTTGGAAGGGGCAGTAACCCTAATACAGGAAATTGACTAGGAAGTGGAGGTATATACCCATCCTAGCACCTGTCCCAACTTTCGATTCAATGAGGGCATTGAAAACAAGAGTAGGGGGCAAATGTGGAGAAGTGAAGAAAAGTTATTTACGATTTTTTCAGCCATTATTACAAGAAAAATCACTCTTAACAAACGAATGACGTCAAACGCTCTTTAATCATAAAGATCAGATTGTAGATCCAAAATAGAATATGTTTCCATGGAAGATAGGTAAATATAAGTTATATCGAAACAAGCAAATCATCGGAAACTTGATTAAGTTTCATTTAACAGTTGTTGATTAGAATTAGATTATTATATTGCATTTATCGATAGTTTGTTTTTGCTTCGATGTCATGTTGGTATGATTATGTCGTAGAGTTGGTCGTTAGATTTGTTTCGATGTTATGTTGTTAGGGTGATGTGGTAGTGTTGGTCGTCCGATCAATTGACGACGAGCATGTATAAAAGGAGAGTGTGTTTGTGTGTTCAGGGTTGTTCTACGAACCTACCAACGTTTCTCAATTGTGAGTACATTTCTCATCTCCATTTCGACCACGTACGACCGTTAGCCTGAAAGCATGGCCGAACGAAATGAGCAGCAGCCTAGGAGACCGCAAACCGCGAAGGTTAGCCCTCCACCACCTCTGAATGTGAAACGTGGAGCCCAGAATGGAAGCTGTTTAAGCAGATGTGGACCAACTATGTCATAGTCGCAAGACTAGAAAATGAAGAAGACGCTTACATGAAAGCCTTATTCTTGCACACTTTAGGTGTAGATGGACTGTCTGTATTCAATGGTCTTGAAATTCCAGAGGGAGCAAACGTTGACGCCATAATTGCTGCCCTTGACAATCATTTCATAGGCCAAACCAATGAAACATATGAGCGCTTTGTGTTCAATAAAAGGGACCAAAAAGAAGGTGAAAACATAGAAGACTACGTAAATGCCTGAGGCAGCTCATCAAAACTTGTAACTTCTCCGAAGCAATGTCACCTTCTCTGCTCAGAGACAGAATCATTTTGGGTATTAGAAGCCAACCAACCAGAGAATCCCTTCTACAGATTGCCAACCTCGACCTCCAGACCTGTATTGATAAATGCAGAGCAACTGAGACCACCAATGAACAGCTCAGAGTGATGGGGGAAGAAACAGAGGTAGGACAAGCTCACGCTGTACGAAAATTCAAGAAAAAGGGGAAGTGGGAAGACAAAGGCACCACAGAAAGAAACTGCAAGTATTGTGGCAAGAAACATGAGATGAAAAAAGAAGAATGTCCAGCATGGGGACAAAAATGCTCAGCATGCGGCAAGAATAACCACTTTGCAAAGATGTGCTTACAGAAGAAGAAAGAAGCAAAGAAAATTCACGCTGTTGAATCTGAAAATGAAGAAGATGAATATCTACTAGCAGTGGAAAAGAAGAACGACAACAAAATCATCAAGGCAAGAATGATGATAGGAGGGAAGAAGATTATTTGTCAAATAGACAGTGGGGCTAGCGTTAATGTAATATCAGCCAAGCATGTTGAAACAAGCCAACTCAAGCCCACCAAGACAGCACTTCACGTCTACAATGGAGCCTCTATCAACGCAGTAGGCAGAGCTGACCTCCAAATTACTAATCCCAAAACTGAGCAAAGCTGGGAAGCGGAATTTGTTGTCGTAGAAGAGGAACTAACAACGCTGATTGGAAAGACAACTTCAGAGACAATGAAGTTGATAACCGTTCACTATGATAACATGAGCATAGCACAGATAAAGGAATCAACAGACTTCACGTCAACCTACGCTGATGTATTCGCGGAAGAACAAGGTAGCTTACCAGGGGTGGCACACTTTCAAGTCGACGAGACCGTGACCCCGACAGTTTCTGCGAGTGGCCGTATTCCTTTAGCCATGGAAAAGAAGGTGAAAGAAGAGCTAGACAGACTGCAGGAAGCAGAGATCATTGCCAAGGTTGATGAACCAACATCCTGGTGCCAGTCGAATGATAGTAGCGACGAAGCGATCAGGAAAGCTTCGAATATGCATCGACCCACGACCACTCAACAAGGCACTGAAGCGGGAACGCTATCCCATTCCCACTATGGACAACATTCTGCCACGCCTGGCGAGGTCAAGAGTCTTTTCAAAACTTGACCTGAGCAATGCTTACTGGCATATCCACTTAGATGAGAAATCATCCCTGTTGACTACATTCCAAACTCCATATGGAAGGTACAGGTGGAAACGACTACCTTTCGGGACTTCAGTCAGCAGCGAGCTTTTTCAGAAAAGACTCGACCAGGCACTGGAAGGACTCGAGGGAGTCATAGGAGTATCAGACGACATCATTGTCCATGGGAAGAACGAAGAGGAACATGCTAGTCACGCTCCTGGAGAGGTGCCGCAACCTAGGTCTACGCCTGAACAAGGAAAAGGCGGACCTGAAGAAGCAGTCCATCACTTTCTTGGACACTTGGTGACAAGCGACGGTCTCAAGATCGATCCTGAAAAGCTAGAAGCTGTCAGAGACATGCCCAAACCGACGGACGTAGAAGGAGTCAGACGTTTCTGTGGTTTCATCAACTACCTCGCAAAGTTCTTACCAAAGCTCTCAGAAGTCCTGGAACCTATCCGTCAGTTGACGAAAGACGACGTTCCTTGGATGTGGACAGCGACGCATGACCAGGCCTTTGCAACGGTACAGAGGCTTGTCACGGAAGCCCAGTATTAGCCTTCTATGACCCAACGGAGGAGCTACAGATCCAGTGCGACGCAAGCCAGAGCGGTCTAGGCGCAGTCCTGCTGCAGAAGGGACGCCCCATAGCGTACAGCAGCCGTGCCCTAACGCCGACTGAACAAAACTACGCTCAGATAGAAAAAGAGCTACTTGCTATTGTGTTCTCGGTAGAGAAATGGCACCAGTACATATTTGGCCGACATGTCTCAGTACAAAGTGACCACAAGCCTTTAGAGACAATCTTCCAAAAACCTCTCTCTTCAGCACCCAGGCGACTTCAAGGCATGATGCTGAGACTCCAGGGATATGACCTCACCATCATCTACCACAGAGGAAAGGACCTGGTACTAGCTGATACTCTCTCTAGAGCATATCTACTCAATAAGCCAAGCGAGCAAATGGATATCGAAGACGTCAACAGCCTTGACTTCATCCTCATACGGAAAGAAAGACTTGAGGAGTTGAAAGAAGCAACAAGTCAGGATAAGATAAGATAAGATAATGTTGCTTATAGCCCAGCCGACCGCAGAGGGCCACATCAGGGCTGTCACCACGTTAAAATCAACTCACCAGTCATTTATAAAAAAAAAATAAAATTAAAAAAAAAAAAAAATAAAAACTTTCACACATCTCGTTAAATGACATCGTCTACAAACGAACCAGAAACTTTGTTAAAAATCCTTCTTCCGTAAAATCTCAAATCAGATGAAAAATGTTAATTTCTCTCAAAAACCCAAGGATCACATCAGGCGGGACATCCCTACAAGTCAGGATGAAGTGTTGCTGAAACTCAAGACAGTCATCATGACTGGGTGGCCTGAAGACAAGTCCTCACTACCGATGGAGCTATCATCCTACTTCAGCTTCAGAGATGAACTCTCGGTACAAGATGGCCTTATCATCAAGCAGGATAGGGTTGTTGTACCCTGGACAATGAGATCCCAGATGAAGAAACTACTGCATTCCACACACTCAGGAATAGATGCATGCCTGAAGAGAGCTAGAGAGTGTTTGTATTGGCCCGGAATGACAGGAGATGTTACCCAGTTCATAGCAGGCTGTGAAGTTTGCCAGAGATTCCAAGCAGCAAACCAACCTGAAACTCTCCAACCGCATGAACTACCGTCCAGACAATGGGAGAAAGTGGGAGTAGATTTGTTTGAGTGTGAGGGAAAGGACTACCTAGTCACGGTAGACTATCTCTCCAACTATTGGGAAATAGACAGACTAGATGACACAAGAGCAACAACGGTCACCAAGACTCTCAAGGCTCATTTTGCAAGATACGGACTGCCGTGCACAGTTGTATCAGACAACGGGCCGCAATTCACATCAGAAAACTTCAAAAGATTTGCTTTAGATTTTGATTTTGAACATGTCACCTCTTCACCGTACCACAGCAGAAGCAACGGAAGGCAGAATCAGCGGTAAAAACAGCCAAGTCAATCTTGAAGAAGAACAAAGATGGAGATCAATTCCTGGCATTACTGAACTACAGAAACACACCCAGCCAGAATTCAAACACGAGCCCCTCACAGAAGTTCTTCAACCGAAGAACTAGAACACTTCTTCCGATGCGTGGTCATCTTCTCGACCCTAGAATCACTCTGAAGAAGAATATAAAGAAGATTAAGGAAAATCAAATAATCACAAAAGCGCGTCATGACCAGCGCGCCAAAGACCTCGAATCACTTCAAGAGGGAGAAACTGTCGTCATGAAACCTCAAACACTAGGCCAGAAGGAGTGGATGAAAGGAACCATCGTCAATAACAAAGGACGGTCCTATGACGTCGAAACAACCGAGGGGAACATCCTCAGAAGAAATAGAGTCCACTTGAAGAAAGTTCCTGCTCCACCTCCAGAACCTGAACAACCCCCAGAAGCAGAGAAACCAGAGATCCCCAGACCGACACAAAGACTTGAGACTCAGGGACCTGAGCCACGGTCGACTCTCGGAGAAGCTCCTAAGACAAAGACTCCTAGAACTCCTTGAGGTCCCATAGTGTTAAAGATAATGTCAGTGACCTTTGGAAGTGTATAAAACTAATTTGGAATTTATTATGGATGACAACATACCTACTAAAATAACTTCAAGCAAGAACCACCAGCCATGGATTACTACAAAAACTAAACGTTTGTTGAGAAGGAAACATCGTTTCTTTAAGAAATTGAAACTACATCCTAATTCAGAAAGATTACTGGTTAGGTATAAACAGATTAAGAGAAGGTGTCAGAGAGAATGTAGACTTGCTCACTCCAATTATGTTAATTCGATGATTTCGGAAGGTGATCATCAAAACAAGAAATTATGGTCTTACATAAGGAGTAAGAGACAGGACAACATTGGGATTCCAGACCTGAGAAACAACCAGAATAACCTAATACAGGACCCCGAAGGGAAAGCAAACTTATTAAACAAGCAGTTTTGTTCAGTTTTCTCAAATCCCAAACCTTTAATTAACGTTAGACTAAAGGATGATGATAAACTCCCTGAAATGCTAAACATCAAAGTAAACAAAGCAGGAGTATTTAAGTTACTGACCAATATTAATGAAAACAAAGCTACTGGTCCCGATGGCGTTCCTGGCAAGCTCTTAAAATTATGTGCCAATGAATTGAGTGAGGTATACCAATTACTTTACCAAGCTTCACTGGACCAGGGAGTAATACCTGATGAGTGGCGAGATGCGAGCATTGTTCCTCTATTCAAAAAGGGTGACAAAACAAAAGCAGAGAACTATAGACCTGTATCTCTTACATCCATATCAGCTAAACTACTTGAACACATAATATATAGTAGCATAATGGACCATCTTGACAAATATGACTTCTTAAATAACGCCCAGCATGGTTTTAGACAGCGAAGGAGTTGTGAGACTCAACTTATAACAACTCTCAATGATTTTAGTAACTGTCTTAACAACAGACAGCAAATAGATGCAATTTTATTAGATTTTTCTAAAGCCTTTGATAAGGTTGACCATGAGGGCCTGCTGCTTAAATTAGAACACATTGGCATTGGCGGTTCTTTGCTAAAATGGGCCAGATCATTCCTCGTTGGGAGAACGCAGAAAGTTGTTGTGGAAGGGTCGTCATCCCATTGTAAACCAGTCTTGTCAGGTGTACCACAGGGAACTGTTCTGGGGCCCTTGTTTTTCTTAATTTATATAAATGACATAAGTAGAAATCTCTCTCCTGGAACTACTATAAGGCTTTTTGCAGATGACAGTTTAGTATATAGAACAATCAGAAGCAAGAATGATACACGCATTCTACAAGAAGATCTAAACACTTTACAAGAGTGGGAAAGAACTTGGAAAATGGAATTTCATCCCCAAAAGTGCCAAGTGTTGCGTATATGTAACAAACGCTCACCAATTAGATCAGATTATTCTATTCATAATACTATTCTTAAAGAAACTAATGCTGCAAAATATTTAGGCGTGATTATAGATAGTCGTCTCAAATGGAAAGAACATTACAATTTAGTATGTAAGAAAGCAAATAACATCTTAGCTTTCTTATACAGGAATATCAATGACTGCCCCCAAAAGGTTAAAGACGACTGCTACAAAACACTGGTTAGACCAGTACTGGAATATGGTTGCTCAGTTTGGGATCCTTACCATCTAAAGGACATTGCTAACCTTGAAAAGATTCAGAAGAGAGCAGCACGGTTCGTAACAGGGAACCACATCAGAGAAAAGGGGAATACTAGAAAGAACATGAGGAAATTAGAATGGAAACCCTTAGAAGAGAGAAGAGCTTTTATTAAACTTAACACCTTTTTCAAAGGCAGAGCTAAAGTAATTGATATTCCAATGGAACAACTAGTATTGAATAAAAGTAGCACCAGGAGTGGCGGTCAATGTTATACCATACCTGCATCAAATATTGACAGCCACTTACATTCTTTTTATCCAGTTCTGTACGGCTGTGGAACTCACTGCCGGGTGCCATCAAGATTGCCACAGGTGCAATCTCATTCAAAAAACAGATTGATTCGACAGTTTTGAGATCTGCATACTGACGTTTTTTCTATTTTTACTTCCAGATATTTTATTGAATATCGAGTGCGACCCTTGTTGCCAAGTTTGCTCCAGGGGCCAACAGTCTGAGTCGCACTGTTTTATGTTATTTTATTCTACTTTTTAACATGCGCGCTGGTGACCTACTCGTTTTTGAGTGAACCAGTATTTTAGGAAGAAGAAGAACACCCGCTCCAAAGGCTCATACCCCGGCGAGATCACCACCCAGGACAATGAGGACGCGATCAGGACGGCTGGTAAAAGAAAACCAGCATTCATCACCCCGAGCGGCAGATTCTTCTACAAGAGACTCCCTTTTGGAATTTCCTCAGCTCCAGAAATATTCCAAAGAACTGTAGAAGGGATCCTGGGAGGCATGCAGAATGTTTTGTGTTACTTCGACGACATCCTCGTCTTCAGTGAGGACACAAATACACACGAGAAACACCTGGACGATGTTCTACAGAAACTTCACTCTCATCATCTGAAACTGAACAAAGAGAAGTCAGAACTGAGAAAGTCTGAGATAGAATTCTTGGGTCACCTGATCAGTGGGAATGGAGTGAAACCTGATCCAGCAAAGATAGCAGCACTCATGGACATGCCTGACCCAAAGAATGTTCAGGAACTGCAAAGAATGTTGGGCCTGATCAACTTCCTGGGCAGATACATCCCAGATCTGTCCTCAACACTGCGTCCAGTCACCCAGCTGTTGGAGAAAGACCGGGTGTGGACGTGGGGTGGACCACAGCGAGAAGCCCTACATAAGGTGAAGACGGCACTGACTTCAGCACCAGTCCTTGCTTTCTTCGATCTCACCAAGCCAACAACAGTCAGCAGCGATGCCAGCAGTTACGGTATCGGAGGTGTTCTACTCCAAGAACATGATGGAGTTCAGAAGCCTGTAGCCTACTGCTCACGCACCCTGACGCCAGCAGAACGTTCATACGCGCAAATAGAAAAGGAGTGTCTAGCTGCTGTCTGGTCATGTGAAAAGTTCTCACGGTACCTTGTGGGTCTTGAATCTTTCACACTCCAAACTGACCACAAGCCCCTTGTCCCCTTGATCAACACAAAGGACCTCCAAGATACACCCTTGCGTTGTCAACGTCTTCTCATGAGGCTGATGAGGTTCAGTCCTCATGCGGTCTACGCTCCTGGCAAAGACCTTGTAATAGCTGACACATTGTCTCGCGGCCCTTACCTCACGAGTCTCAGCAGGATGACTTTCAGCAAGTTCGACAAGACGTCGAAGCTCACATAGATCTCATCAAGTCAACTTGGCCAGTAACAGACAAGAGCCTGGAAGAGATCAGCCGAGAGACAAGTCAGGACAGAGTGCTTAGCGCAGCAATGCAATACACGGCAACAGGATGGCCAGCTTACCAGACTGACGTAGGCCCAGAACTCCAAGAACTTTACGCTGTGAGGAACGAACTAAGTGTTCACAATGGCCTACTAATCAAAGCAAACCGGATTGTCATACCGACTTCGCTGCGTGCCGGGGTCCTTGACCTCATCCACGCAGGGCATCTCGGTATTCAGAAATGTCGAGAAAGAGCAAGCTCATCAGTCTGGTGGCCTGGACTTAACAAAGAAATTGTGAACAAAGTCCAGCAATGTGCTCATTGTGAACTCAAACAACCATCGCAAAGAAGTGAACCACTCCAGCCTACCCCTCTCCCAGAACGACCATTCCAGATGGTAGGAACTGACATCTGTGAGGTGAAAGGACAACAGTATTTAGTCTTAATCGACTATTTCTCCAGGTACATTGAAATCGCACATCTTCCAAGTGTGACATCATTAACTGTCATTGCCAGATTAAAGAACATATTTGCCCATCATGGCATTCCAGAGACTGTCGTATCTGACAATGGGAGACAGTTTACGTCATCTGATTTCCAAACGTTCGCAAAACAGTGGAACTTCACACACCTCACTAGCAGTCCTTACTTTCCTATATCCAATGGGGAAGCAGAGAGAGCAGTTCAAACAGCAAAACGGATCCTGGAGCAAGAGGACTCATTCATGGCTCTCTTGACATATCGTGCAACGCCTACGGGTCCAACACGAGTGAGTCCAGCGGAGCTCGCCATGGGACGTCGACTGAGGACGACACTGCCCACCCTGCAGACAAATCTTGATCCTCAGCAGTACGACAGAGATGTCATTAAGGAAAACGATGAAAGGGCAAAGATGAACAACAAGACTTACTTTGACAGACGACACGGAGCACAGACACTGCCAGAGCTCTGTGCAGGCGACCCAGTCTTGCAGAAGTTAGACCATGAGTCCAAGTGGTCTAAACCAGCAACAGTTGTGAGCCAGGTTGCACCTCGCTCATACTTGGTGCAGACCGAGTCAGGTGCACAGTACAGGCGAAACCGCAGACACCTTCGCCTGTCCCAGTCCTTTCCTGTGACCTTGAGTCCCAGAGGTGACATTCCCCTTCCAGTCCTATGTCACCCAGTCCCCAGTATCCTGCCTACCAATCCCCTGACCCTGGCCCTAGCCCCAGCTTGCAGAGGTATCCAGGTAGCCCTGTCCCAGGACGACCCCAGGCTGACCAGATGCCGTTCCAGCTGGTTCACCTTCACCTCCTGCCCGGAGTACCAGCCAGCCCAATCCAGCAGTCCAGACTACCCAGCCAGAGGGGTCAACGACCTCGCCAGTGGGTCCAGTCCGAGCAACCAAGAGCGGGCGTGCAGTCATCGTCCCTGCTCGTTACAGAGACTAGTGCAATGTTAACCAATGTACAAGACTTCTCCCTCTCGGTTATTCAGTGACTCTAATACGTAATTGTTGGCACATTTCGAGAGTGCACTTTTGTCCATCTTCAGGGGGGAGATGTAGCATGTGGTGACCGTGCACATAGGCACGTCGCAAATCTGCCGTGCACATAGTCACACATGTTTGTATCGCGCATGCGCTGAAAGCGTTCGTGTTGGTTCGAAACACCTCACCCCAGCTTGTCCAGAATGGAGAATTTTCTAGATCACAAAAACAACATAGTGTTCTGCGTATTGCATGGTTTGAGTACAAGAAATGTTACAGAGACTATGTCTACTAAGGAAACAGTAGACGAGACGTGTATATAAATGTATATATATAAATGTACAGTTGTGTTAGGACTTTTAAAAAAAAAATTAAAAAGAGAAGGATGTTGCTTTTAATGCCCTGCTGAAAGCTACGTGTCGGAGGTGACTTCCTTAATTTGGAAACTCACGGCGCATGCGTCAACTATACCCAGCGCTTTCTGGATCGGCCCTTTGTTCTAGTCACCCATGACTAATGAGAGACCAATAATGAACGGACAATTAGGTAGGCACCTGACTGTTCTGCGAGGGGGACCGTAGCAAAAGGCACACAGCATCGCAGGTAAAAACAGTAGTGTTGGTCGTCGATCAATTGAGACGAGCATGTATAAAAGGAGAGTGTTTTTGTGTGTTCGGGGTTGTTCTTCCCAGGGTTGGGCTTGCGCAGTTGTTTTTGCGTTGTTCTTGCTGACGGGTCTCGCTGACAGATGCTTGCTGAATAAAAGAAAAGAGAAACATCGTTTCTGGTCTGGTCTAAAGATTGTTTGCCTGGCTGATCTGAGCGCTGGTTGCTTGCTGTCTTGTACTTCTATTGATCCCCCAACCCCCCCAGCAGATTTAGTCTGCATGATTAATCTACAGGTGCAAGTGGCAGGCACGAAGATGAGATTGATGTATTGATGCACGGTTTCGGGCCAGTAGGCGAGCTCAGCGGAAGTGCACCTCGCGTGAGAAGTTTCATGACAATCGTGTTAAACAAGCCGAGAACTTGGCAGAAACGACACGAGAGCCGGAAGGTGCGGCCCTGCTAATTGTTGTTAGTTTGGGAGTTCGACCCCAGGCTTGAAGGGAGCGGACCAGCTAAGCCTAACTTATAGTTAGTAAAGGAGCTTCTTTCGTGTGACCGTTACACTAGTGAAGACCAGTGCTGGGGCCTCCATTACCAGGAGACGTTTTGCCCTAGCACTGCGACAGTACAGCCGTAGACGGACACAAACGGTAGGGACGGTTCTGACAGCCCCACCTGCTGGGCCGGAGGTGGACACTGACAAAAAGACTGTACCAGCTGCTTGACCCTCTGAGGAAAGCTGCAAGCTGGCTTGGAAGTTGGACAGAGTGCGTCCCCAGACTGTGTGTGACCGACCTTACTTGACAGTTCATGCTAGTGAAGGGCTTGGAAAGAATCCTGACGAAGCCCCAAGCCAGAGTCTGGAATGACCGGGTTAAGGTAGGAGGTGCTGTGTGCGAGTGCAGGAGTGCTAGGTATATAAACGAACTTTCTTGAGTGTAGGGAAAACACTTCATTGGTGCCCAGAAGTGGGATATGCTTAGCACTTTCAGTTAGTAACACCCTAGCTGTAAGTTAACAAACAGAAGTTGTTAATGCGTTGGGTGTTGGGTTGTGTTGTACACAGACAGGTACTAATTGTACTCCACCTAGTCTTTCAGCTGCCCATTAAAAAAAGGGGGGGAAAGATTTATTCAGTAGAACATGGGCTAAATGTAACACAGCCTTGGATTGAGCAGTGAAGTTGTGTGTTCAGGGAAAGGAGGGGAAATTGAGGTTATCCATGATGACGTCCAATTCCTTGGGGCAAAACCAGTGACGCCCTGCTTGAACTGATTGTTTTCGGAACGCAGCGGGGGCCATGGAAGATTTAATAGAGCCCAAATGGCCGCGCTTTGGGGGGGAAGAAAGAAAGAGGTACTCCCTTACCAACATGGGATGAGCAGCAGTCCATGGATGATTTCTGGTCCTCTTCATCGGGGGCAAGCAAAAGCACAAGTCTAGTTGCTGAACCCGTGATACCATTTTCCTGCTCGCCGAGCTCCCACCAGTTCCATCACCCACCAAATTTTGTGGAAAGCTGGTTGGTTGGAGGTGGGCTCTCTGGGTCTGCTGAAAGATTGGAACCCATCCCCCAGAATGGTGGGGAAATCACCGGGAAAGGAGCGAGTTCTTTTAGATTGGTTACTCGGTTTCGGGGACACGGGCGGTCGCGGTGGGTCTCTGTCTTCGTCAAGGTCGGCCTCTAGCGGACAGCATTGCACAGAATTTGGGTCAGAGTCTCTGGATGGGAACACAACAGGTTGAGGCAGTCGAATCCTGAAATAAGATCCAAGGGACGACAGAAACAGAAAACCATGGTGGGGAAACTTTAGACCTAAAGATTCCAGGCACTTTACCTTACTCAAGTAGGTCCAGGTCGCCAGAAACGAGACCACAGGCGTCGAGATTTTGCTGGAGATCATGACCAAGACATAGAGATGGGGGAGGGGGCCTGTATAGTGGCAGGAGGCATGACGGACGAACACGGGCCCCGTCGAGTTTGGTCCCCTGCCTCGAGAGTAACTTGGAGCGGCACCAAGTCTAGGTCACACAGAAACAGTTTTTATCTGCCATAAACCCCACCTTGACTGCCTGAGAGTGAGTCGGAATTGTATTCTAAACCTCGGGACAGCAGCAGAGGAAAACAGTTCCTGTTAGGTACTCCCCATTCTGGACGAGAGGGGACCCGCGGAAATTACCAAAAAATTTACAGTTGACGGGAACACAAACTGGCTGTCATTCAGTACAGGTTTGACAGCTATAGAAAGCCTCAACTGGTCAGAAATGGAGAGTCGGGATTCCCTGGGATGGTGTCTGGAAGGAAAAGCCCAAGACTTCTTCACATTCCCAAACCAAGAGGGAGCAGTCAGTGCTCATATCCCCAGATGATGATGAAGTTGGAAGAAACGCTTCGGGCCAGAGAGCTGACGGAAAGGGCCCAAAGTCAAGTTCCAGCAAGCCAGCCAGAACCAGGGGAGTCTGTGAGGACTGGGCAGACAGGGTCACCTTGCTTGCTGTTTAGCCTCAGAGACTGCCAAAAAAGATATGTACAGGGCGAGGCGATCAGCAGATTTTGCATTGGCAGTCAGGACAAGGAGGCAGGTAAATATGCCTATCTGGAGAGGCCCCGAAACCCTGGAAAGAAGCCGTCCATAAGGTTCAATGGTACCAGCACGTCTCCCCCTGTCATGGTGAGGCACCAGGAAGTTCAGGAGAGCCACAGTCATTCTGGTTTTTCCCAAGCAGATTCTGAAGCCTTTAGCTGATTGTGGAGAAAATGACCACCATCTGCACTTATAGCAGAGAAAGTGGAAAGCAAACTGACAATCCCGGGTTCAACTCAAGTGCTTTTACTGCAAACAGGGTTTGGGCCCCCCCACAAAAAAAGATTGCAGGCGGGACCGAAGTGGCTTCAGAAACAGTCTAGCAAAGGAGAGGGAAGGAAGGAAAACGAAAATCATCTCTTCAGTCAAGTCCAGTTCCTTCACGCTCTGTCAATGCGGTAAAGACATTCCAATGGCAGAATTCCAAGGTGCAACCTTCGGTACGGGCCAAGGGCAGTGGGAGCTATGGCAATAATCCGCCCCAATATGCTAGTGCTTCACCCTGAAAGGACCGAACAGCCTCTGACGTAAGCACACCCTGCAAAGAAGTCGAAGGAACCATTTGTCTGAGGTTATTCGAATTGCTTTGGGTCAGGGTGGTTCAAGATGAAAGTGACCCTGGGGAGAACAGGTCAGGATGCCAGAGTAAGGATTAGGTACGTGGCAAATCAAGTTGAAATGGAAAAGTGTCAGCAGGCATACTCAGGAAGTAGGGGTATTGGGCAGTCTAGCCAGCATCAGGAGGATCAACACAGGCCTTATTTAAAGGGACAGGGAATCTTGACAAAGGGCCACAACAGGGAAGATGCACGGACTCGAACCTATGCTGAGATCCAGGATGCCCGATTCTCCCAAGACATGTCTGTAAACGCCACAGATAAAAGGGAAAGGCAAAGGAGGCCGGTTCCACATGCAAGGGAAACCCAAAAGAGGGGCAGAAGTGTTTTTTATTCCTGGATGTGGGGAGGTAACGGTTCCGAAAGCTCATGCTTATTCACCATCTGCTGGCATATTTGATGAAAGGTTGCCATCTTCATCAAAGGTTGTTTTGGGGGGGTCGGAACAGGAACTGACAGGGAATGGCATGGCTACTGGGGGCCATGGAATGGGGGAAAAAGGGTGGTAGATTCATCAGCAGGCGGCACTGCCCCAGCTTGGGCAATACAGTCTTTACCAATGCCAGAAGGAGGCCATGAAGGATTTTAGCGGCATGTGGGAGAGCCAGTTCCAGAAACATTCATTGAAGTCCCGTGCGGCTCCATTCACTGGAAGGCATGTTGGTGTTGACGGCTAGTATGAGCCCAGGAGGCAGGCTGCTGGCGGGGGTGAGTACCCAGCCCAGTGGACATGAATCCCCTGAGCCTTCTGCTTGCTGTTAGGGTGTGCCTGAGAGAGAGCTGTGATGGTATGCTGAGGGGTTGCAGGGGCATTGTGGCAGGCCATGGATTGGTTTGTGTGTCATGGGAGGCTGGAGGTGACTGCTCCAGTTCCCTGAATGCTGTGGGTTTTTGTCCGCCCTGGGTGTCGTGCGCATCCAGGATGGGCAGAGGGAAGCGATGGCCAAATTTTTGCCAGTATTATCGGGGGGGCTGGTTTTAGGGTAGCTTCAGATTGGCCCGGCTGAGGCGGCAACCGTCCTGGTTCATTAAAAGGTCATTTCTGCTTTGGGTGGTGCAGATAGACCCCCAGGGAAAAAATGTGGGAACACTATTAGCGCTGGAGGCTGGGAGCCTGCCCAAGCAGTGATGCCTTAGGATTGCTGACCTCCGAAGTGGGGTGAAATAGCCTTACCGACAGGTCGCAGAGGTATGGATCAGTTTCCATGGGCCTGTTGGCACACAGTGCTTTTCGCATCTCGGTGCTAAAAAGGAAGCACTTAAGGACCCGCAAATTGACATAAACAGACATGGGCTCAAGCGAGGTGAAGAGGGTCCCCTTCCTCACTGCAACCCTGAAACAAAGCTTTTTATAAGTCGGGGGGAGGGTAGTGATGCACGGTTTCTGCGCACGGTAGGCGAGTCAGCGGAAGTGCAACTCGCGGAGAAATGTTCACTGACACTCGTGTAAACAAGCCGACGAACTCTGGCAGTACGACACGAGAGCCGGAGATGCGGGTCCTGCTAACTTGTTGTTAGTTTGGGAGTTCGACATCAGGCTTGAAGGGGAGCGGACCAGCTAAGGCCCAACTTTAGTTGTGAAGGAGCTTCGTCGTGTGACGTTTAACTAGTGAAGACCCGTGCTGGGGCCTCCAGTTACCAGGAGAACAGTTTTGCCCTAGCACTGCGACAGTACACCGTAGACGGACCACGGCTAGGGACGGTTCTGACGACCATGCTGGGCCGGAGGTGGACACTGACAGAAAGGGCTGTACCAGTGCTTGACCCTCTGAGGAAAGCTGCAAGCTCGGCTTGGAAGCTTGCAGAGGCGTCGGCAGAATGTGTGTGACGACCTTATTGACAGTTCATGCTAGTGAAGGGTTGGAAAGAATCCTGACGAAGCCCCCAAGCCAGAGTCTGGACTGACCAGGTAAGGTAGAGTGCTGTGTGTGCGAGTGCAGGAGTGCTAGGTATATAAAAACGAACTTCTCTTGAGTGTAGGGGAAAACACTTCATTGAGCATCCATTAAGATTGAAGTTGAAAATCCTGGTTTCGATCAAGCTCTTTGCCTTTGCCTAAGTCCCCTTTGCCACACCTGTTAAGAAGCAAGATGTTATTTGCTTTCTTACATAGGCCTACTAAATTGTAATGTTCTTTCCATTTGAGACGATATCTATAATCACTGTTGCGTGATCCATGCATGCATAAAATCAGAACAGACTCCTTCATTCTGACAGCAGTCGGAGACAGGGTGCCATGCTGTTACGATCCATTCAAGAGAGACAGACCTTAATTCCGGAACTAGCCGCTCCTTGTTTTCTTACAAAACCCTTACACGTACATCTTCCCCCTTTTAGGGGTTTTTGGAACAATATTTTTCAAATTAAAATAAATCATCAAATTGAAACAAAATTAAACAATACTAATTTAGTAACATTTCCCCCTTTTAAGGTTTCTAAAACAATATTTAACAACGTTAACTAAATCATCAAATTGAAACGGAATTAACAATACTATTTAATAACAAATATTTTCTCCTATACTTAAATATTAAATATTATGTAATCAAGGCCAAAAGGGCAAAATTAGCACTCACTATAACTCATTGCTAATAATCATGTTAACAAAATGTTGAAATCTTATTTGGTAATATAACCGTGAACGACGAAAGAAAAAAAAAAAATTAATATATAAATTTAATAACCACAACAATTTGAACAAATATTTAAATTTAAATTTTTTAAAAAGCTTCCCAAAATTTGTTTTATATTGTAAATATATGAAGACAAAAATATTAATTGGTGGCCCTGGCTGTTATGTTCATCTATTGTTTTATCCAAATTAGTATTTGTTAATTTTGTTTGTAGAAGGCTAGAGTTGGCTGTTTCTCGTCACTTCCTTCACGTTTGAAGCTTCTTCTTGTGATGGAAGTCCAGTGTCCTATGCACATCTTTTTTTGAGGAGGTTTTGCGGTGCTGTGTAGGTGTCTGTGAAGATGTGACAGGTTTCTTGAGTAGGTAGTTCACCATGCCAAAGAAATGTCTTGAGTTCTTCAATGTTCTTTGGGTATCAGGGAGTTTTGATGGCGTTTCACTTTCTCAGGGTCATGTCTGATAAGCCGTTCTTTCGTGATTGATGCCCCATGAAGGTGACGTTGTCCGACCCTCAGGTCCAGTTTGCTCGTTAGTTTGTGTTCGGTTCTCTATTCTGTAGGAATGCCTTGTAGTGGGTGTGTGATTCATTTTGTCCCGTGGTAAGCTGATGGCATCATCGGCGAGGAAGCCACCCTGGTAGTCCGCTGAGAGCTTCAGCCAGTTTTCTCTGGAAGATCTCTGATGACACTGATGTACCGAACGGGAGTCGTAGCCAACGGTATCGTCCAAAACATGTCTGAAATGTTGTTAGGAGGCTTGAGTCTTCGTCGAGCTGCATGTGCCAGAACCCAGAGGACAGGTCGACCTTCGTGAAAACCTTGGATTTGCTCAGGTCATGGATGACATCTTCCAGGACAGGCATTGTGTACCGTTCTCGTCTTAGAGCCTTGTTGAGTTCTGGGGGGTCAATGCAGATGCGGTAACCTCCTTGTTTCTTTTTGGTGACCACGATCTGGCTGACCCAAGGTGTGGGTTCGGTGACTGGTACAATCACTCCTTCTTTGACCATCCTGTCCAGTTCATTCTTGAGCTGAGGTCGTATTGCTATTGGTGTGCGTCTGTCTGGCATGATGACCGGGTTTTGCCTGCGGGTCCACTTCTAGGTGTTGAAGGCCTGGTAGTTTTCCCAGTGTGCCGTCGAAAACATCTTGGAATTCATCTGGTGTTGACAGCTGGTCAACCTGAACGAAGTTTTCTTTCTGGATGTTGATCAGCCCCATTTCTTGCGACGTTTTCAGTCCGAGTAGGGGTGTGAGATTGTCCTCGAAAACGATGAAGTCGACTCTGTGTACTTCTTGTTCTTTGGGTTCGTGATGTTTTGGCGTGGTTTTACCAACTGGTTTCATTTTGCGTTGTTCCACATCTTCATGATCTTGTCTGTTGGTCAATGTCTCTTGCGTATTTTGCTGGGATCATATTCACTGATGAACCTGTATCGATTTGGAATGCCACTTCTTGTCCTTGAACTATCATGTGCATTTCACGTCTTTGTTGTGTTGGTCTATGCTGTTGACCCATCCTTCTTGGTCATCTGACGAGTTTTCTTCTATTGGCTCCACTTGATTCACTTCTCTTTTTGAGGTTTTGCTTCCGGTGCATTTTCGTCCGAAGTGGTTCTTTCCTGAGCATCGGAAGCACGTCTTGCCATAGGCTGGCATTCTTCTTTCTTCAGTCGGTGTCTTCTGCCACAGAATTTGCATTCTCTGATCATGTGTCTGTACGGTTTTCTGTTTTCATCTTATGGACCTCTTCGGGACTGTCCTGAGAGTTCATGGCTTTGCCCTGTAGAGTAGCGTTTTCTGCTGCTCGACATGTGTCTACGCATTTTGTCAAGTTGAGGTCCCTAGCCTTCAGCAGTTCAGTCTGTGTGTTGCAGTCACGGATTCCAGAACAATCTTGTCTCGTATCATGGAGTCTCTGCAGTTTTCGCAAAAGTCACATGTCTTACTTAGGTTCTGACTGCCGAGTAGAAATGTTCGAATGTTTCACCCTCCTCTTGCTTTCTTTGGTTGAACACAAAGCGTTCGTATGTCACGTTAATTTGTCCAACAGCGAATTCGTCAAATTTGGCCATGATTTGAGCGACTGTGGGGTTTTCGTTCTCAAAGTGAAAGCCGTTGTACACCTTGAGTGCTTCGTCTGACAAACGTGAGTGAGCATGGCTGTTTGATATGCCGGAGAACTGTTTATCTAGTTGTGCCAGCAGTTCATTCTAAGCTTGTATCTCTGTTTGAACAACTTCCAGTTTTCTGTTGGGTTGGAGCCAATGACTAGAGGGTTTGGGGTTTTATGCCCGGCACTGGCCCAGCGTCTGTGCTGCTGCCTCCTGTTCCTCTACGTTCGACATTGTGAGTCACTTAAAAATTGTCACTTGTTTCAGTCCCAGTTTCAGCGTTTGCAGCTTGCACCAAAAACAGCACCTGCTTCACTACTCAAGTTAGTAGCCAACAGCACATGCTACACTACTCAAGTTAGTATCCAACAGCACATGCTACACTACTCAAGCTAGTAATGTTCATTGTTGACGTCACGTCCTGCAACAAAAAGTTCTTTTCCACTCCGTCGTGTTTCAGTAGCCTATAATTCTGCAAAGCGTTCATAATCTCTGCCACATTCCATGCTGGCCTAATGCACTTTAATTAGTTTTTTCTGATCCCACCGCTGCCACCATGTTGCGTGCATCCCATGCATGCATTAAAATCAGAACAGACTCACTTCATTCTGACAGCAGTCGGAGACAGGGTGCCATGCTCGTTACGATCCATTCAAGAGAGACAGACCTCTAACTTCCGGAACTAGCCGCTCCTTGTTTTCGTACAAAACCATTACACGTAACAATCACGCCTAAATATTTTGC
This sequence comes from Conus ventricosus, assembly GCA_018398815.1. Lineage (NCBI taxonomy): Eukaryota > Metazoa > Mollusca > Gastropoda > Neogastropoda > Conidae > Conus > Conus ventricosus. Next base: position 24,246 of record JAFLJL010015037.1, on the reverse strand, counting down.
AGCATTAGTTTCTTTAAGAATAGTATTATGGATAGAATAATCTGATCTAATTGGTGAGCGTTTGTTACATATACGCAACACTTGGCACTTTTGGGGATGAAATTCATTTCCAGTTCTTTCCCACTCTTGTAAAGCGTTTAGATCTTCTTGTAGAATGCGTGTATCATTCTTGCTTCTGATTGTTCTATATACTAAGCTGTCATCTGCAAAAAGCCTTATAGTAGATAGTTCCAGGAGAGAGATTTCTACTTATGTCAAGAAAAACAAGGGCCCCAGAACAGTTCCCTGTGGTACACCTGACAAGACTGGTTTACAATGGGATGACGACCCTTCCACAACAACTTTCTGCGTTCTCCCAACGAGAAATGATCTAACCCATTTTAGCAAAGAACCGCCAATGCTGATGTGTTCTAATTTAAGCAGCAGGCCTCATGGTCAACCTTATCAAAGGCTTTAGAAAAGTCTAATAAAATTGCATCTATTTGCTGTCTGTTGTTAAGACAGTTATTAAAATCATTGAGAGTTGTTATAAGTTGAGTCTCACAACTCCTTCGCTGTCTAAAACCATGCTGGGCGTTATTTAGAAGTCATATTTGTCAAGATGGTCCATTATGCTACTATATATTATGTGTTCAAGTAGTTTAGCTGATATGGATGTAAGAGATACAGGTCTATAGTTCTCTGCTTTTGTTTTGTCACCCTTTTTGAATAAGGGAACAATGCTCGCATCTCGCCACTCATCAGGTATTACTCCCTGATCCAGTGAAGCTTGGTAAAGTAGTTGGTATAACCTCACTCAATTCACATATCCTGTTGATTAATTTTCAAAAATTTATTGTTGGCCTGCCTTCATTGGAATGTCGATGTGCGTGGAACTACGAATTGTGTGAATGGTAAATCTATTTTGCTATCCCCTTGAAATAAACATGTATATGTTTATTCAATAAAATGTCAGTGTCAGTGCAGTGTCTCTCTCTCTCTCTCTGATTCCAAGCCTAAACAAGTACCATGAAAATCAACCTGATGATTGTGAGTGCGTTACGAAAAAAATCAGTAGGAAAAGAACGAAGGGGGGGGGGGGGGGGGGGGGGGGGGGGATTAAAAAATCTTCGGACTCAACAGACCATCAGCGCGTAAGAGTTTGTGTTTATTGTGACTGTAGACTAGAACCCACTTGGTCAATTTCGAGGCTAGTTGTGTTCCCTTGGTGGGAAGGCAATTAATTTATGAAGTGTGTTTCGTTCTGGATTTGTTGTTGTTGTTAGACTTCTCCCGATTGTGAGCAAAAAAAAAAAAAAAAGTATTGAAAGTTATCTGCTATCTTGTCTGCTGAGCGCCAATGGATGAGAAGCAAGCAGAAGTTGAAGTTCATTGAAGTTGGGCTCCTGAAGTTTTGCTGAACACATGCTGTGACGAACTGGGAAGTTGTACAACTATATTATAGCACATACAACTACTAGCATTAAATCAGTCTTACATTAGAATAGAAGGCTTTGGTAGCCCTGCCTAACACGTCCTAATCGGCAGAAAGCAAAGAGTAAAACTAAAAGTCTATACCACAAGGCAGTGTCTTAGGGCCTGTCCTCTTCGTTTTGTATGTCAACGACTTGCCAGATGGGGTGAAAAACTGTGCAGTATGTATGCTGATGATACGAAGATCTTTGGACCTGCTTGGGATCACTGTAAACTTCAAGAAGATCTTAATAATATATAATAATAATAATAATAAGGAACATTTAGTGCGCTTAATCTTAAACAAAAGACCTAAGCGCTTACAGCAATAAGCCCTAACACACACACACACACACACACACACACACACACACACACACACACACACACACACACACAAAACACACACACACACACACACACACACACACACACACACACACACACACACACACACGCAAAAACACACACACACACGCACACACCCACACACCAGCGAAGGAGCAGAAAAATTATGTTTTGAAGAGAGTTGTTTTGAGGGAGGACTTGAAAGAAGAAAGACTGTTTGAGTTTCGGAGTGCAGAAGGGAGATTGTTCCAGCAGGAAGGAGCCTGAAAAGTAAAAGAACGTTCACCAAGTGTTCTGGCCCGAAAACGAGGGATCTGCATAATGCGAGTGTCAGAGGAAGAGCGAAGCTGTCTGGAAGGAGTATAGGTCGACAGAAGTTTAGAGAGGTAAGATGGAGCGAGGCCATCCAATGCCTTGTAACAGAGCAAAGAAAGTTTGTACTTGATGCGTTTTTCAACAGGAAGCCAGTGCAAAGATTTAAGCAAGGGAGAAACATGAGAGGTTTTCGGAGATTTCGAGACAAGGCGAGCAGCATTATTTTGGACTTTCTGCAATTTTGCAAGAAGATTCTGTGGACAGCCAGCAAGAAGAGAATTACAGTAGTCAAGTCTTGAAAGAATGAAAGCAGAAACCAGAGTCTTGGTGGCTTCTTCAGACAGAAGGTGGCGCACAGAACTGATTCGCCGAAGCTCCAAGTAGCAGGCACGGCAGATTGATAAGTTATTTGAATGGGTCGACAGGTGGCAATTAAAATTGAGTGCAACTAAATGCATTGTTCTTCACATGGGCAATGGCATGATCATCATCAGTATACAATGAAAAGTCATCGCAATCAGGAAAGAGTTCCTCTGGCTGAAGCAGATGCAAAAGATTTAGGTCCCTGATAGACTCATTCTGCAGTTTTCTAAACATGTCGAAAGGCCAGTATATAAGAACCAACAGAAATCTGGGATTGATCCGCAGATCCTAACGTTTTCCCATGGACCGAGTCAATTCGACTTCGTTTCAATGCTCTAGTTAGACCACATCTGGAATCTATATGCAAACTGTGGTTAGAGAAAAAGACAATAAGTTAATTGAAGGAAGGCTCCGCAGAGCCACTAAGTAGTCCCCTGGTTTGGGTCAGCTTGATATGAAGGACAGACTTAAGGCTGTGAAATTGGCGCCCAGTATGAGTTACAGGAGGAATCATAGGAGAATTAATAGAGGTGTAAAAATTTACACATGGATGATGGACCTCTATCATTGTTGCCTCCACCTCATACTCCACACACCAAGGACCAACTAAAGGGTCACAATTTAAAACTAAATGAAAAACCAACTCCATAAACTCAACTTCAGACAAAAACGTTTTCATCAAAAAGGGTAGCTGACACGTGGAACGCGCGTCGATACCAAGATTGTAATGCAGAAACTCTGACAGTTTCATGAATTCATCTAGACAGCACTTCAAGGAACAATGTACTCCTGCGTCTTTAGCCACCCACCTCGACCAGAAAAAAACATAAGAAATTACTGCGGGAAGTTCACATGTCCAAGTAATAAAATAGGATGAATGAAACAAAAGAATCGTTTAGGATAGCTTTTTTATTAACATATTAGTGTCTGACCAAAAGATCAGCTAAAGGCCTCACCGCCGATTCTCACCCAGCTGATTTTTATATTATTATTATATTATTTGGTTACTTCCAAGCTTTGTTTAAAAGTCGTGAACAACCAAAGTGGCGACAGTGGTTTGTGTAGGAACAATACAACTGCTGGCACCAAGTCATCAACTGCACATTGGAATCATGAAACTGAAATAATCCAGCCAGTGAAGTTGTCATTCCGCCCTGTCAGTGGCCGGGCTCAATGAAAATCCTTCTGTATTTCTTCCTTTTCATTTACTGTGAATATGTTTAGCAAGAGTGCCTTCTCTTGTCATCTGTCATTTCATGATGCATAATAGACCTATTGACTTAGAAATAGATCAAGGGACTGCATCCGTGCATGCATGTGATTCACAAAAAATAGTAGATTTTTTTTTTTTCTATGATGATTGACCGTCTAAGCCGATTTTTATTAAGTTGAAGGTAAGTACATGACAAAAATCAATCCAGTGTAACCCAGATTTGACTAGAATACAACAGACCTATCAACAGCAAGGAGAACATTGTGGAGACAAGTAGTACAGCACATTAACAGAAGAAAAGGGTGAAAGGAGTAAATTCCAAGTTCAAGTGTGTGCATGCTTGTCCTAGTGTGTGCATGCTTGAGAGAGAGAGAGAGAGAGAGAGAGAGAGAGAGAGAGATTGATTGATTGAGGGAGCGTTAAATAGTTGTAATACGCAAGGATGAAGATGTTATGCCAAGCCCTGTCTTACAATCTGTCCTTGTCATGCATACATATTTCAACATATATCATTCATACTGACAATCAACATAGCAACATTGTAATCTAATTCTAAAATGAAATGATAACACACTAGTGTATTCATAAAAGTATGATGACATGGGGTGTGAAACAGAAAGCAACTTATACCAAATCAACAAACAAGCAAGCACACAAAACAAGAGAGAGAGAGATAAGGAATATGTTGAATGTGTTGTATTGGTGTGGGTGTGTGTGTGTTGTAAAAAAAAAGGAGAAAAAAAATCGGCCTAAGAAGTTGTCATTGTATCCAACATGTATTTCATGTCGACAGACTGTGTGACCCCATGGCTTCTCTGACTGATCATCTGTGATGTCAGAGGTGAAAATTGAAATCGATGTCGCTGAAGAACCGAACCACCATCAGGTCAGTGCCTACTGTTTCCTTCCTGTAATCAGTGGAAGTTTCCTGTTGCATTGGTTTCATTAATGACAGGATATCAGAGCACACAGCAGAAGATTACCAGTATAAACCCACCCCAAACCCACCTCTTCAGTGTCTGTGGCGTGACTCCAGGTCCAGAGGAAAGAAAAATGGTATTGAGCAATTCCCAACACTTTTCCATGTCCACCATCCCAAGCTTGAATGATCATTGTCATCCATTTCCTTAATCCATCTCCACCATACTCAACACCGTTTGTATAATGCTGTCCGTTGGTAAATATCAAAAGCTGCCCTCTGTCCCGGAGTAACCGGTATTTCGTCCGGTTTTGGTAAAAAGCTGGAACCCTGTCCCGGGAATACTGTTTTTGAGAGTGGTCCCGGAAATCATATTTTTGCATCGATCATGCCTTTTTGCGCGAAAACATTCAAACATCTTTTGCTGTAAGACCAAAACCAATATTTTTTTTCCATCCATTTCACTAAAACCAGCCTTTAGCCCAACAATACACCAGTAAAACACGAAAGACGAACGAACATAACAGTAGCAGAACAACATCTTGGCTTCGACAAACTCCCTGCACTACCATGCGCAGTCGTAACCTGTTCCTTCCTGTTGCAAAATGGCGTCGAAACGTGCCGCGGAATCCGCTACCTGGCTTCTAAACCCAAAAAAGGAAGAGACAGCAACTTTTTAATCCCCAAATATAAGGAGACATGGCCGTTCATGAGTCAAGGAAACTCGACACTTCGCTTTCTGTGGTATTCTGCTCTGTGAGTAAAGCGATAAGGTTTCAGGAGGCGAGATGAAATATAAAAGACATTGCGACGGACAAACACAAGAAGAACAGTAAGATACGAGACAATGAGAAAGCTAATTTGAAGATGACAATCGTTTTCACTGAATTCTGCATCTTCAGAAAAGTTCGATTTAGCGGTGATTCGGGCTGAAATAATGATGCTTTGACCTAGCAGTTGAACTTAACCTGTCCATGAAATAGCCTGAAAAGCTCACAAGGCTTTAAGGTGATGTTTCCGGACAGCTGAAAATAGCCAAAGAAAGTTCAGTGTTCACGAACTAAGGACAGCACTGGTGAAGGAGATGGGCAAGCTCAAATAACTCTCCATCCTTGGGGAGAGGATGAGGCTTCCAACCATTTCACCATCCTCAACGGACGGGCAGCAAATGACAGAAGGGCTGTAAAACTGTTCCCCTTTTTTGTTGTGCGACAGTAGATACGAAAAGCAAGGAAGTGAGGTCAGATGTCCTAGCTGTCCCAGCTGTTGAAGGTTCCGCAACAGGGGAGAATATCTTCAAAGTTATCCAGTCAGAAGTGAGTGCCCATGATGTCCCGTTGGGAAAACTGTCTGTCACTAGGATGTGACAATGCCAATGTCATGTTGGAGCAGTGAAAGGGGGTGTACGTCTCATGAAGAAAAAGCAACCAAACTCTACGTCTCTGCTGTGTGTGCACCTCATACACAGTGCCGCCTCAAAAAGGTGCAAGCTGCCTGCCCGTGGACATAGTCCACTCCTCATCGAAATCTACTATTACGTAGACAAAAGCAGTAAACTGCTACAAAGCAGTCAAGTGCATGCAGTCCTTCCAATCTGCAGGAGTCCAAGATAGTGAAACATGTTGGCACTCGATGGCTCTGCATAGAAAGTGCCTTCCAAAACTCATCCACAAACTGGCCCGCTGTTCGATTTTCTTCAACTGAAAAAAAGCCTCCTGATTTCTGAAAGCAAGAAGAAAGCCCACAAACCTCAGAGTCAAGCTGCAGTCACCCACTCAACAAGCTGGGGCCAAGTGCTTGGCTGATGCCATACTGCAGTTTGATGAATCAACACCAAGCTGCATGCAAGAGCCCCTGATACATTCCTGAGAGAACTCATCACAAGTTTCTTCCAGCTTGCTTCTCAATTTTGTGAAGCCATCAGCATGCTGTACAAAACGGTCACAGAGGTGACACAAAACGGCCAACAACCTCAAGGAGAGTTCAGATCGGCCTCATCATCGGAAGGATGAAGCGAGACATACAATCCTAAACAAGCAAAAGCACAATCTGAAGGAGGAGCGAATGGAAGAAGTCTCAAATCTGCCCAGGAATCTACAAGGTCAGCTGCCAGTACATCTTAAAAAAAACTCCCTCTCCGATGAACTCCCTATGCAGCAAGGTGGCCAACCCACGGAAACACTGGAAAGTCATTTCTCTTCTTTGGAGGACTTCCTCACCAGATACCCCTAGCTCCTCCCCCCGAGGCCAGCGTGTCTCAACTACAGCTGAGTTCGCCAAATACCAAGTGGTTGACTTTGGGGAGGTGCATCATAGACCAGCAGGGTGGATGCAGCCTGGAGGGAAATCCACAACTGACTGAAGTAAGAGGTAAGGGGAGGCTGAGTTCCAGTTTTCCTTCCTGCCATAAGTGATGCTAAACATCCTGACCAGCCCCCACATCCTCAGCCCATGGACTATCTCCACTGGATAGAAAGACCCAAACTGACTTCAGGGGTATATTGGTGGGACACCTTGAAGCTCTCTTGTGCTAAGAGTAAACCTGGATCAGCACTGGAGAGGAGCTACACTGACAGCCAACTGCGGGATCTGAAGAGTGCCAACTACAGGCACCACACCCCCCAGCGTACTTGATACAACAACAGCAATTTTTTTTTTTTTAACAGCAAAGACTTTAATATTACAATACTTTCAAACAGACAGAGATTGAAAATGTCAGTATAGATTCTATGTTCAACAGAAAGTGGACTGTCATGCACTTTAGGGGATACTTAGTGCTGTTCAGATCTCAGCTCAGCAAAGAAAGGGAAACTGTTAGCAGAAATATATATTGCCGCAACAGGAAACGCTTATGGTTGAGTACATGCATGTACCACAAGTTTGTGTGTACAGTCGTTATTGTGATGTGTGTGTGTAAAACTCGCGTCCGTGTGTAAACTCCGTGTTAATATAAGTGTCCCCTGAATTTTTCAGAATACTGGTTTTTGGCAGGTTGTCCCTGAAGTTATGGAGGGGGTGGGCAGCTATGAAATTCTCAATCAGATCTATTTCAGATCAGTTTTGTGTTTGTTTGTTTGTTTGTTGTTGTTGTTTTTTTTTTCCAACATACTCAGCCCCTGATGTGGCCCTCTGCGGTCGGCTGGGCTATAACAACATAAAAAAAAAAAAATACTTATCTTATCCAGACATATACTGGCAGCAGAATGTGGTTTCTAGGTTTCTCAAGCTTCATGTTCTACTATGCCTGTCACTCTGACTTCAGCCAACTTCCAAGGGTGTGTGGTGGTAGCTATTTCCTGATTGTACATTGTTGTTACATTGCAGATTTAGTAGTGTTCTACTACTAACTACTATAACATGTTCCTACTTGTACATAGAAGGTTGTTTGTCCACCATGTCTGTCTTCAAGTTCTGTGGTTGTTAAATGTTTTCATGACTGTACATTGTCTCTTCAGTAATATCTTATAAGGTGAGTTTAATCAAATTTGGCAGGAGACTTGTCTCTGTTACTGCGAGAGATGGGATACAGGGTACTTAATCCCATGTAGGGAGCTTGAACATTGGGATCCATGCAGAAAGACTTGCCAGAGTTCCCTTTATCAGATCAGAAGCACAAGTCATTATCGTCCAAATATCACGATGAGTGGTAAAACGTTTAAATGAATACACACACACACACACACACACACTCACAACACAACAACACACACACACACGTCATGTAGCATCACATACTTCAGCCATCTGCTGAATCACAATGAATTTCGCAAAATTTTGTCCAGAGTTCCAGAATTCCAGAGTGAAAATCAAAAATTTGATAGGAGAGTTGATCAGTTGGGCAAAATTGCAATACCAAAGTTTTGTAGGCAGTCAGATTTACAGCAGTCCCGTCTGTCTGGTGCCTTTCCACAAATGGACAAGGAACGATATACTATACTATTGTACGAATTGAGGAAGTCATCGTCATGAGCTGTTTTCATGACTTTTTGTGTGTATGTGAAAAATG
>JAFLJL010015037.1:0-14630 GCA_018398815.1 Conus ventricosus | reverse complement strand
GTTGGAAAAAAATTTAAAATTTTTGAATTTTGGTAATGTAAAAAAACGCCCACCAATTAGATAAATTTATTCTATCAAAAATCTATTTTAAAAAAACTAATCGCAAAAAATTTAGGGGGGAAATAAAAATTTTCCTAAATGGAAAGAACATTCAATTTAGTATGTAAAAAAAGCAAATCTCTTAGTTTTCTTTTTACCCGGAAAAACAATCTGCCCCGGTTAAAGCGCCTGCTACAAAAACGGGTTTAGCCAGTACGGTAGGGTTCTCTTTTTGGGGTCCTTACCATCTAAAGACTTTGCTAACCTTGAAAAGATTCAGAAGAGAGCAGCACGGTTTCGTAACGGAACCACATCGAGAAAAGGGGAATACGAAAAACATGGGAAATAGAAGGAAACCCTTAGAGAGAGAGAGCTTTTATTAAATTTAACCCCCTTTTTCAAAGGAGGCAAAAGTAATTGATATTCCAATGGAACAACTATATTGAATAAAAGTAGCACCAGGGGGCCAATTTAAACCATAACCCTGCACAAATATTGACGCCACTTACATTCTTTTTTTCCCATTCTGTACGGCGTGGCTCATGCCGGGTGCCATAAAGATTGCCACAGGTGCAACTCATTAAAAAAAACGATTGATTCGACAGTTTTGGATCTGCATACTGACTTTTTTTTTTTTAAATTTTTTACTTCCCAGATATTTTATTGAATACGATTTTTGGGCGACCCCTTGTTGCCAATTTTGCCCCCGGGGCAACTTCTGAGTCGCACTTTTTTTATTTATTTTTTCTACTTTTTAAAAACATGCGCGCTGGTCCCCTCTCGTTTTTGAGTAAACCCCAGTTTTTTTAGGAAGAAGAAGAACCCCCGCTCCAAAGGCTCATCCCCGGCGAGACACCACCCAGGACAAGGGACGCGACGGGACGGCTGGAAAAAGAAAACCAGCACATCCCCCGGCGGCAGATTTTTCTACAAGAGACCCCCTTTTTTGGGAATTTCCTCACCCAGAAAATTCCAAAAAAACTGAAAGGGTCCTGGGAGGCATGCGAATGTTTTGTGTTCTTCAAAACGACATCCTGTCTTCATGAGGACCAAATACAACGAGAAAACCTGGACGAGTTCACAAAACTTCACCCATAACTAAAACGAACAAAGGGAAAAGTAGAAGGGAAAAAGCGGATAAAATTTTTTGGGGTCACCTGTCAGTGGGAATGGAGTAAAAAAATGATCCAGCAAAGATCCAGCACTCTTGGCATGCCTGACCCAAAAAATTTCGGGAACCTGCAAAAATGTTGGGCCTGATAACTTCCGGGCAATACATCCCAATCTGTCCTAACACGCGCAGCACCCGCTGTTGGAAAAGACCGGGGTGACGTGGGGTGGCCCACACGAAAGCCCACAAAAGGTAAGACGGCACTGATTCAGCACCATCCTTGTTTCCCTTCGTCTCCCAAGCCAACAACGTCACAGCGAGCCAGCAGTTAGGGTATCGGGGGTTTCTATCCAAGAACTGGGAGTTCAGAAGCCTGTACCTACTGCCACGCACCCTGACGCCAGCGAACGTTCATACGCGCAAAAGAAAAGGAGTGTCAGCTGCTGTCTGGTCATGTAAAAAAGTTTTTTCCCAGGGTTCCTTGTGGTCTTGAACTTTAACACCCCCAAACGCCCACAACCCCCCTTGTCCCCTTGATAAACACAAAGGCCCCCAAAGATACCCCCCGGTTGTCAACGTTTTCCTTGGGGGCGATGGGGTTCAGCCCCTTCGGTCTACGCTCCTGCAAAGACCTTGGGAATAGCTGACACATTGCTCGGGGGCCCCTTACCCACGATCTCAGAGGTAAAATTTCAGAATTCGACAAGCGTCGAAGCTCACATAGATTCATCAAGTCAATTTGGGCCAGTAAAAAAAGACCCTGAAGAGATCAGCCGAGAGAAAAGTCAGGACAGAGTGCTTAGGCAGCAATGCAATACAGGGCAACGGAGGGCCAGCTTACCAACGACGTACCCCCAGAACCCAAGAACTTTACGCTGTGAGGAACGAACTAAGTGTTCACAATGGCCTACAATCAAAGAAAAAACCGGATTGTCAAACCGACTTCCCCCGCGTCCCGGGGTCCTTGCCTCATCCACGCAGGGCTTTTCGGTATTCAGAAAGTCGGAAAGAGCAAGCTCATCATCGGGGGCCCGGACTTAACAAAAAAATTGTGAACAAAGTCCGCAATGTGCTCATTGTGAACTCAAAAAATCCAAAGAAGGAAACCCCTCCACCTACCCCTCTCCCCCAACGACCATTCCAGATGTAGGACGACATCTGTGAGGTAAAGGACAACAGTATTTGTCTTTAAAACGACTATTTTCCCGGTACATTGAAATGCACTCTTCCAAATGGAATCATTAATGTCTTGGGGGATTTAAAAAACATATTTGCCCATATTGGATTCCAAGAACTGTCGTTTTCTGACAAGGGAGCAGTTTTTTCTTCTGTTTCCAAAAAAGTTCGCAAAAAAATGGAAACCACAACATCACTAGCAGTCCTTACTTTCCTTAAAACCATGGGGAAGCAGAAGAGCAGTTTAAACGCAAAAAGGATCCTGGGGCAAGAGGACCCCTTTATGGCTCCTTTTTACTATCGGCAACGCCTCGGGTCCCAAAAGAGTGAAATCCAGCGGAGCTCGCCCGGGGGCGTCGACTGAGGGGCGCACTGCCCACCCTGCAGACAAACTTGATCCTCGCGGAAACGACAGAGATGTCATTTAAGGAAAACGGAAAGGGGAAAAATGAACAAAAAGACTTACTTTTACGCGACACGGGCAAGACATGCCAGAGCTCTGTGAAAGGGGACCCAGTCTTGCGAAGTTAAACCATGATCCAAGGGTCTAAAAACCCCAACAGTTTGAGCCAAGGGTTTCACCCGTCAAACTTTGGGCAGACCGAGTCAGGGGCACAGTACAGGCGAAAACCGCGACCCCAACCCCCTTGGTTCCCAGTCCTTTCCCCGTATTGAGCCCCGGGTGACATTCCCCCTTTCCCTCCTTGTCACCCAGTCCCCCCAAACCTGCCTACCATCCCCCTACCCCCGGCCCTAGCCCCGTTGCAGGGTATCCAGGTAGCCCTGCCCCCAAGGACGACCCCAGGCTGACCAAAGCCGTTCCAGCCTGGGTTTCCCCTTACCCCCCTGCCCGGGTACCACCCAGCCCAATCCAGCCCCAATAAAACCCGCCGAGGGGTCAAAAAACCTCGCCCGTGGGTCCAGTCCGGCAACCAAGAGGGGGCGGCAGTCATGCCCTGCTCGTTACAGAGACCCAGTGCAAGTTAAAAACCAATGTACAGACTTTCCCTCTCGGTTTTCATGACTCTTTTACGTAAAAGTTGGCCTTTCGAGAGTGCACTTTTGTTCCATCTTCAGGGGGGAGATGTAGCATGTGGGGACCGTGCACATAGGCACGTCGCTATCTGCCGTGCACATAGTCACACATGATGTATCGCGCATGCGCTGAAAGCGTTCGTGTTTGGTTCGAAAACAACTCACCCCAGCTTGTCCAGAATGAGAATATACTAGATCACAAAACAACATAGTGTTCCTGCGTATTGCCTGGTTTGAGTACGCAAGAAATGTTACAGAGACTATGTCTACTAAGGAAACAGTAGACGAGACTGTGTATATAAATGTATATATATAAATGTACAGTTGTGTTAGAGACTTTTAAAAAAAAAAATTAAAAAGAGAAGGATGTTGCATTATGACCTGCTGAAAGCTACGTGTCGGAGTGACTTCCCTTAAGTTGGAAAACTCACGGCGCATGCGTCAACTAGCTATACCCAGCGCTTTCTGGATCGGCCCTTTGTTCTAGTCAGCCATGACTAATGAGAGACAATACTGAACGGACAATTAGGTAGGCACCCTGACTGTTCTGCGAGTGGACCAGTAGCACAAAGGCACCACAGCATCGCAGGTAACATAACAGTAGTGTTGGTCGTCCGATCAATTGACGACGAGCATGTATAAAAGGAGAGTGTGTTTGTGTGTTCGGGGTTGTTCTTGCAGGGTTGGGCTTGCGCAGTTGTTTTTTGCGTTGTTCTTGCTGACGGGTCTCGCTGACAGATGCTTGCTGACATAAAAGAGAAGAGAAACATCGATTCTGGTCTGGTCTAAAGATTGTTTGCCTGGCTGATCTGAGCGCTGGTTGCTTGCTGTCTCTGCTACTTCTATTGATCCACAACACCCAGCAGATTTAGTCTGCATGATTAATCTACAGGTGCAAAGTGGCAGGCACGAAGATGAGATTGATGTAGTGATGCACGGTTTCTGCGCACGTAGGCGAGCTCAGCGGAAGTGCACCTCGCGTGAGAAGTGTTCACTGACACTCGTGTAAACAAGCCGACGAACTCTGGCAGTACGACACGAGAGCCGGAAGAGTGCGGTCCTGCTAACTTGTTGTTAGTTTGGGAGTTCGACACTCAGGCTTGAAGGGAGCGGACCAGCTAAGCCTAACTTATAGTTAGTGAAGGAGCTTCGTCGTGCTGACCGTTACACTAGTGACAGACCAGTGCTGGGGCCTCCAGTTACCAGGAGACAGTTTTGCCCTAGCACTGCGACAGTACAGCCGTAGACGGACACAACGGCTAGGACGGTTCTGACAGCACCACTGCTGGGCCCGGAGGTGGACACTGACAGAAAGACTGTACCAGCTGCTTGACCCTCTGAGGAAAGCTGCAAGCTCGGCTTGGAAGCTTGGACAGAGTGCGTCGCAGACTGTGTGTGACCGACCTTACTTGACAGTTCATGCTAGTGAAGGGCTTTTGGGGGAAAAGAATCCTGACGAACCCCCCCAACCCCGAGTCTGGACTAAACCAGGTAAGGTAGAGGCGTGTGGCGAGTGCGGGAAAGTCTGGGTTTAAAAAACCCCAAACCCTTCCTTGAGTGTGGGGGGAAAAACTTCATTGGTGCAGAAGTGGGATACCCTTAGCACTTTTCATTTTGTCCCAAACCCTAGCTGAAATTTAAAAAAACAAAATTGTTAAAAAGGGGTTTGGGTGTTGGTTGTGTTGTACACAGCCCGGGTTTCTAATTGTACTAAAACTAGTACTTTCTAGCTGCTAAATTTAAAAAAAGGGGGAAAATTTATCAGTAAAACCATAGGGCTGAATGTAACAAGCCTCTGGATTGGCATGCACCCCTTGTGTGTTCAGGGAAAAAAAGGGGAAATTGGGGTTTATCCCATGATGACGTCCATTCCTTGGGGAAAACCCCAGTGACGACCTGTTTTGAACGATTTTTTGGGAAACGCCCCGGGGGGGGCCCAAAGGGAAAGTTTTTAAATAGACCCCCCAAAAGGGCCCCGCCGCAGGGGGGAAAAAAAAGAAAGATTACCCCCCCTTACCCACATGGGTGAGCAGAAAATTCCATGGATGATTTCTGGTCCTCTCTTCACCGGGGGCAAGAAAAACCCCCAATTCTAGTTGCTAAACCCCAGTGAAAACCATTCCCTGCTCGCCGGGGCTGCCACCAGTTCCAGTTTATCCCCCAAATTTTGTGGACAAGCGGGTTTTGAGTTGGAGGGGGGTCTCCTGGGTCTCCCCTGAAAGGGGGGAAACCCCCACCCCTCCAGAAGGGTTGGAAAACCCACCGGGGAAGGAGCGGGTCTTTTAGATTTGGTTACTCGGATCGGGACACGGGCGGGCCCGCGGGGTCTCTGCCCCTTCGTAAAGGCGGCCTCTAGCGGCGCTTTGGGCCCCCGAATTGGGTCAAAAGTCCTGGCATGGGAACAAAACCCAAATTCTGAGGCAGTCAAATTCCTGAAAAAAGATCACGGGGGACGACAGAAACAGACACCATGGGGGGCTTTAGACCTAAAGATTCCAGGCACTTTACCCCATACCCCAAGTAGGCCCAGGTCCCCACACCGACTGCCCCACGGGCGCCCGAGATTTTGTGGAGACAGGGAACCAAGAGCATGGGAGATGGGGGGGGGCCGGCCTGTATAGTGGCAGGAGGAAATGACGGACGAACACCCCCCCGTCCGAGTTCCCCCTGCCCTCGAGAGAAAAATTTGGACGGGCCCCAAAAAGGTCTAGGTCACACAAAAACAGATTTTACTCCCATGCCCACCTTGATTTGCACTGAGAGTGAGTGGGAATTTGAAATTCCCTGACCCCCCCAGACAGCAGCGGGAAAAACGTCCTTTTAGGTACCCCCCATTCTGGCCCCGAGGGGGGGACCCGGGGAATTCCCAAAAAAAATTTACAGTATGACGGGAACACAAGGGCTGTAATTCAAGTACGGGTTTTTGACAGCTATAGAAAAAAGGCCCTCAAGGGTCAAAAATGGAAGTGGGGATTACCGGGATGGGGGCCCCCGGAAGGAAAACCCCAAGGGGAATTCTTCCCCTTGCCCCCAAAATTGGGCAGTCAGTGCTCATATCCCAGATGATGATGAAGTTGGAACACGTTTTCGGGGCCAGAGAGCTAAAGGGAAAAGGGCCAAGCTCAATTTCCCAGCAAGCCACCAAAACCCCCGGGGGATTCCTGTGGGGGGGCGGGGCCCAAAACAGGGCCCACCATGCTTGCTTTTTTTCAGCCTTCAGGACCTGCCAGAAAGATAGGGTCCCGGGCGGGGGCGATCAGCAGTTTTTTGCTTTGGGCGGCAGGAAAAGGGGGCGGGTAAATTTTGCCAATCTGGAGGGGCCCAAAACCCAAATGGAAAAAGCCGTCCATAAGGCCCAAGGTACCCAGCACTCTCCCTGGCCCAGGGAAGAGGCCCCAAGGAAAAGTTCAGGAGGACCCACAGGCCCAGTTCGGGTTTTTTCCAAGCGAATCGGGGACAGCTTTAGCTGATTTGGAGAAAATGACCACTAAACCTGCAGCTTTAGCCGGGAAAAGGGGAAAGCAACCTGACAATCCGGATTCCAACTTCAGGTGCTTTTACTGCAAACAGGGTTGGGGGCACCCGGGAAAACAGTTGCAAGCGGCCCCCCCAAAAGTGGCCTTCAGAAAAACCAAGTCTAGAAAAGGGAAAAGGGGAAAGGAAAGGAAAAACGAATTTTCACCCTCTTCAGCCCAACCCGGGCCAGTTCCTTCCGCTTCTGTCAAATGGGGTTAAAGACCATTTTCCAAAGGGAAAATTTTTTCCAAGGTGAAACCCTTCGGTACGGTCCAAGGCGTGGGGGGCTACGGCAAAAAACCCCGCCACTTTTGGGCCTAGTGCTTCCCCATTTGAAAGGACCAAACCCCAGCCTTGACAGAAAAGCACACCATGCAAGAATCGAAGGAACCATCGTCTGGGTTATTCAAAATTGTTTGGGGCCCAGGGCTGGTTTTTAAGATGAAACCCCCTTGAGGGAAAACCCAGGTCAGGATTTCCAGAGTAAGGATTCAGGTACAGCTGGCAAATCCAAATTTTCACTGGAAAAGGTCACCCGGCATACCAGGGGGCAGTAGGGGGATTGGGCAGTTAAGCCCCGATCAGGAGGATCCCAACACAGGCCTTTTTGAAAGGGGGCGGGAAACCTCGGGCAAAAGGGGCCCACAACCCGGGAATAAAATGCACGGGGCCGAACCCCACTGCTGAGATCCAGGAGGGCCCAAAATTCTCCCCCAAACACATGGGTTGGTTTAAAAACGCCACAGATCAAGGGGGGCAAAGGAGGCCGGTTCCACCCTGCCAGGAAACCCAAAAGAGGGGGGAAAAAAGTGTTTTTAAATTTCCCGGATGTGGAGAGGCCCAACCGGTACCGGGAAAACTCATGCCTTCATTTTACCATCTGCCTTTGGGATATTTGATGAAAGGTTGCCATCTTCATCAAAAGGGTTGGGTTTTTCAAAGGGGCGGACACAGGCACTTAGACAGGAAAATTTGGGATGGCTACTTGGGGGCCCTTGGAAACTGGGGGGAAAAGGGTGGTAGACTTCATCAGCAGGCGGCCCTGCCCCCAGCCTTTTGGGGAAAAACCGTCCCTTTTCCAACTGCCCGAAGGAGGCCAAAGAAGGCTTTTTTCCGGGCCCTTGGGAGGCCAGGTTTTTCCCGAAACACTTCATCCCGAAGTCTGTGCCGGGTCCCCATTCCGGGAAAACCCCTGTTGGTTTTTGACGGCTAGTATGACCCAGAGAGGGAGAGTGCTGGCGGAAATGAGTTTCCCAGCACCATGGACAGGGAAAACCCCCCAGCCTTCTGCTTGCTGTTAGGGGGGCCCGAGAAGAGACTGTGATGGTATTTTTGGGGGTGTGCAGGGCAATTTTTGGCAGGGCCCTGGGTTGGTTTTCGTGTCACTGGGGGCTGGAGGGACTGCTCCAGTTCCCCCGAAAGCAGTGTCCCTTTTGTCCCCCCTGGTGACGTGCGCATCCAGGAAAGGGCAGAAGGGGAAACGATGGCCCCCTTTTTGCCAGTATATCGGGGGGGCTGGGTTTTAGGGTACTTCCGATTGCCCGGCTGAGGCGGGGAACCCCTCCTGGTTTTATTAAAAGGTCATGCTGCTTTTGGTGGGGCAGATAGCCCCCAGGGAAAAAAATGTGGAGAAAAACTAATTCGCTGGAGGCCGGGAGCCTGCCCCCAAACAGTGAGCCTTAGGCATCTGCTGACCCCCCCGAAGTGGGTGAAAAAGCCTTACCGGAAGAGGTCGCAAAACGGCTATGGATCAGTTTCCATGGGCCGTTGGGACACAGTTCTTTTTGCATCTCCGGCTGCTAAACGGAAGCACTCTCAAAGGGAAACCCGCAAATCGACACTAAACAGAATGGGGTCAAACGAGGGAAGACTCCCTTTCCCACTGCAACCCTTTAACAAAAAACTTTAAACATAAAGTCGGGGGGGGGGTATGATGCCCCGGTTTCCCGGCCGTAAGGGGAAACTCGCGGGGAAATGCCCCCTCCGTGAGAAGTGTTCACTGGGCACTCGTGTTAAAAAACCGACGAACTCTGGTTCAGTACGACCCAGAAACCCCGGGAAGGGGTGCGGTCCCCGCTAAATTGTTGTTAGTTTGGGGGGTTTCGACACTCAGGGCTTGAAGGGAGCGGGGCCAGCTAAAACCAAAATTATAGTTAGTGAAGGAGCTTTGGCGTGTGAAACCCTTCACTAGTGAAGACCATGGGTGGGGCCTCCAGTTTCCAGGAGACGTTTTTTCCCTACACTTTCGAAAAGTACAGCCGTTTGACGGACACAACGGCTAGGACGGTTCCCGACAGCAACCCCTGCTGGGCCTGGAGGTGGGGCACTGACGAAAGGGCTGTACCAGCTGGGTTTACCCTCCCGAGGAAAGCTGCAAAACTCGGCTTGGAAGCTTTTTGGGCAGAGTGCGTCGCAGACTGTGTGTGACCGACCTTACTTTTTAAAAGTTCTGGGTAAATGAAGGGGTTGGAAAAAAATCCCGCGGAAAACCCCTAGCCAAAGTCTGGGGCTGACCAGGTTTAAAGGGAGAGTGCGTTGGGGTGCGAGTGCAGGGTGCTAGGTATATAAACAAAATTCCTTTAGGTAGGGGAAAAAAAATTCATTGAGCACCCTTAAGATTGAAGTTGAAAATCCCGGTTTCGATCAAGCTCTTTTCCTTTGCCCAAGCCACTTTGCCACACCTGTATAAGAAAGCTAAGAAAGTTTTTTTGCTTTCTTACATAGGCCACTTTAAATTTTTAATGTTTTTTTCCCCTTTGAGACGACTAAACTATAATCATGTTGGTGCATCCCATGCATGCATAAAAATTTAGAACAGACTCGCTTCATTTTTGAAAAGCGTCGGGGACAGGGGCCATGCTCGTTACGAAACCATTCAAGAGAGACAGACCTCTAACTTCCGGAACTAGCCCCTCCTTGTTTTCGTACAAAACCATTACACGTAACATCTTCCCCCTTTTAGGGTTTCTGGAACAATATTAACAACATTAACTAAATCATCAAATTGAAACAAAATTAACAAATACTAATTTAGTAACATTTCCCCCCTTTTAAGGTTTCTAAAACAATATTAACAACGTTAACTAAATCATCAAATTGAAACGGAATTAACACATACTAATTTAATAAACAAATATTTTCTCCTATACTTAAAATATTAACTATTATGTAATCCAAGGCCAAAAGGGCAAATTAGCACTCACTATAACTCATTGCTAATAATCATGTTAACAAAATGTTGAAATCTTATTTGGTAATATAACCGTGAACGACAGAAAAGAAAAAAAAAAACTTAATATATAAATTTAAATCCACAACAATTTGAACAAAATATTTAATTAATTTTATAAATGCTTCCAACAAAATCCTCTGTTTTATATTGTAAATCATATGAAGAACAAAAATATTAATTGGCTGGTCCCTGGCTGTTCATGTTCATCTATTGTTACTAAATTAGTATTTGTTAATTTTGTTTGTAGAAGGCGAGAGTTGGGCTGTTCAACGATCTCTCCTTCACTGTTTGGAACGCTTCTTCTTGTGATGAAGTCCAGGTCCACTGCACATCTTTTTTTAGGAGGTTTTGCAGTGGTTGTAGGTCGTCTGTGAGATGTGACAGGTATCTTGAGAGGTAGTTCACCATGCCCAGAAATCGTCTGAGTTCTTCAATGTTCTTGGGTTCAGGGTAGTCTTTGATGGCGTTCACTTTCTCAGGGTCAGTCTGTAAGCCGTCTTTCGTGATCTGATGCCCCATGAATGTGACGTTGTCCGACCTCAGGTCCAGTTTTGCTTCGTTAAGTTTGATGTTCTGTTCTCTGCATCTCTGTAGGAATGCCTTGTAGTGGGCGTCGTGTGATTCCATATTGTCCCCGTGGATGATGGCATCATCGGCGACGGAAGCCACCCCTGGGGTGGAATGTTCAACTGTGTACAATTATTGTCACTGACTATCCGCTTACAATGAGTTGTCAGCTGACTTTAAAGTCAGCTTTGAAAAGTTGCCATGTTCAAACGGTGACAACCGAGTTTACAACGAAGTCAGCAGACAATGATTGCCCTAATTTTCAAACGTTACCGGACTATTTTTACCCGGGGTTTTCCCGCGAAAGTTAACTTTCTGTTTCAACCTGAGCATGCGCAGTGACTTTGTTTATGCTGCATCCATCATGGCAGACGAAACCGGGGCAAAAGCAAAACGGCAGAAGAAACCTAATTTCTCTCCTTCTGAAATGGAAGTGCTCCTTCATGAGATAAGAATTAATCGCAGATGTCTTAGCAGATGCGCTTGCTTTGGCAACTGCTGGTTTGATGTCCTTTATTGTTCTTGCATTACTCTGATGCACTTTACATCCGTAGGACTTCCCTAGTCTGTTTGTGTTGACTTCTTTATGACAGGGTCATTCACAAATAAAATGTTGGGAAGGGCGTTTAAAATTGGATTTGGTTTGTCTCTGGACTTGGCCTTTAATTC
Organism: Conus ventricosus; assembly: GCA_018398815.1. NCBI lineage: Eukaryota > Metazoa > Mollusca > Gastropoda > Neogastropoda > Conidae > Conus > Conus ventricosus. The sequence continues at coordinate 3,285 of JAFLJL010015037.1, read as the reverse complement.
GTTGTCGTTTGATTTGTCTCCGCAGTTGATCTTTAAGTCATTGACGTTTTGTTTGTGTCTGGACTCGGCATTTTTCTCGCACTGCTCCTTAGACTTCGGCTTATGCCGCAGAGAAGATTTGACGTCATTTTTGTTCGTGTTATCAGTTTCTTCTATTTTTTTGTTGTTTTTGTCACTTTCCTGTACATTTCTGTTCTTCTTTTCTGAGTTGCTTGCTTTAATAGGGAGAGCATCCTGAGAAATTGTTTTCGATCGTGATGAAATTCTGGATCTAGCCACTTCTGCGTAAGAGAGGTAAGGAAAGGGTTCTGTCTGCGTTGCTGTGCTAGCCGAGTCCTTTCGAACAATTTTAGAATGCAGCGATCTTACTTGATCTTCCAGACTCGCTGCTTTATCACACAAAGAGGAGATTGTGCCTTCGATTTTAGCGAAGCTGTGTGTGGTACTCACGGAGGTGATGTCTGTAGTAGGAGCATTGTTGTTTTTAGGCCGCATGTACGCGAGGCAGCCATTTTGTTTCGTTGTCATTCGATTGTCCACCGAAATCGAGGGTGTAAATTTCTAGCTTTAGTCACTGGTTTTCACCCCACTGACAACGGTTGTCAGCGGTTGTGCATCGCGGACTTTTATTGTCAGTGAAATTGTCAGTGATTGTCAGCCTATTGTCATTGTCTGCCGATTGTAAGCTGATTGTACACGGTGAACATTCCACCCCTGGTAGTCCGCTGAGAGCTTCAGCCAGTTTTCTCTGGAAGATCTCTGATGACACTGATGTACCGAACGGAGTCGTAGCCAACGGTATCGTCCAAAACATGTCTGAAATGTTGTTAGGAGGCTTGAGTCTTCGTCGAGCTGCATGTGCCAGAACCCAGAGGACAGGTCGACCTTCGTGAAAACCTTGGATTTGCTCAGGTCATGGATGACATCTTCCAGGACAGGCATTGTGTACCGTCTCGTCTTAGAGCCTTGTTGAGTTCTGGGGGGTCAATGCAGATGCGTAAACCTCCTTGTTTCTTTTTGGTGACCACGATCTGGCTGACCCAAGGTGTGGGTTCGGTGACTGGTACAATCACTCCTTCTTTGACCATCCTGTCCAGTTCATTCTTGAGCTGAGGTCGTATTGCTATTGGTGTGCGTCTGTCTGGCATGATGACCGGTTTTGCCTGCGGGTCCCTTCTAGGTGTTGAAGGCCTGGTAGTTTTCCCAGTGTGCCGTCGAAAACATCTTGGAATTCATCTGGTGTTGACAGCTGGTCAACCTGAACGAAGTTTTCTTTCTGGATGTTGATCAGCCCCATTTCTTGCGACGTTTTCAGTCCGAGTAGGGTGTGAGATTGTCCTCGAAAACGATGAAGTCGACTCTGTGTACTTTCTTGTTTTTGGGTTCGTGATGTTTTGCGTGGTTTTACCAACTGGTTTCATTTTGCGTTGTTCCACATCTTCATGATCTTGTCTGTTGGTTCAATGTCTCTTGCGTATTTTGCTGGGATCATATTCACTGATGAACCTGTATCGATTTGGAATGCCACTTCTTGTCCTTGAACTATCATTGTGCATTTCACGTCTTTGTTGTGTTGGTCTATGCTGTTGACCCATCCTTCTTGGTCATCTGACGAGTTTTCTTCTATTGGCTCCACTGATTCACTTCTCTTTTGAGGTTTTGCTTCCGGTGCATTTTCGTCCGAAGTGGTTCTTTCCTGAGCATCGGAAGCACGTCTTGCCATAGGCTGGGCATTCTTCTTTCTTCAGTCGGTGTCTTCTGCCACAGAATTTGCATTCTCTGATCATGGTGTCTGTACGGTTTTCTGTTTTCATCTTATGGACCTCTTCGGGACTGTCCTGAGAGTTCATGGCTTTGCCCTGTAGAGTAGCGTTTTCTGCTGCTCGACATGTGTCTACGCATTTTGTCAAGTTGAGGTCCCTAGCCTTCAGCAGTTTCAGTCTGTGTGTTGCAGTCACGGATTCCAGAACAATCTTGTCTCGTATCATGGAGTCTCTGCAGTTTTCGCAAAAGTCACATGTCTTACTTAGGTTTCTGACTGCCGAGTAGAAATGTTCGAATGTTTCACCCTCCTCTTGCTTTCTTTGGTTGAACACAAAGCGTTCGTATGTCACGTTAATTTGTCCAACAGCGAATTCGTCAAATTTGGCCATGATTTGAGCGACTGTGGGGTTTTCGTTCTCAAAGTGAAAGCCGTTGTACACCTTGAGTGCTTCGTCTGACAAACAGTGAGTGAGCATGGCTGTTTGATATGCCGGAGACTGTTTATCTAGTTGTGCCAGCAGTTCATTCTAAGTCTTGTATCTCTGTTTGAACAACTTCCAGTTTCTGTTGGGTTGGAGCCAATGACTAGAGGGTTTGGGGGTTTTATGCCCGGCACTGGCCCAGCAGTCTGTGCTGCTGCCTCCTGTTCCTCTACGTTCGACATTGTGAGTCACTTAAAAATTGTCACTTGTTTCAGTCCCAGTTTCAGCGTTTGCAGCTTGCACCAAAAACAGCACCTGCTTCACTACTCAAGTTAGTAGCCAACAGCACATGCTACACTACTCAAGTTAGTATCCAACAGCACATGCTACACTACTCAAGCTAGTAATGTTCATTGTTGACGTCACGTCCTGCAACAAAAAGTTCTTTTCCACTCCGTCGGTTTCAGTAGCCTATAATTCTGCAAAGCGTTCATAATCTCCTGCACATTCCATGCTGGCCTAATGCACTTTAATTAGTTCTTCTGATCCCACCGCTGCCACCATGTTGCGTGCATCCCATGCATGCATAAAATCAGAACAGACTCACTTCATTCTGACAGCAGTCGGAGACAGGGTGCCATGCTCGTTACGATCCATTCAAGAGAGACAGACCTCTAACTTCCGGAACTAGCCGCTCCTTGTTTTCGTACAAAACCATTACACGTAACAATCACGCCTAAATATTTTGCAGCATTAGTTTCTTTAAGAATAGTATTATGGATAGAATAATCTGATCTAATTGGTGAGCGTTTGTTACATATACGCAACACTTGGCACTTTTGGGGATGAAATTCCATTTTCCAAGTTCTTTCCCACTCTTGTAAAGCGTTTTAGATCTTCTTGTAGAATGCGTGTATCATTCTTGCTTCTGATTGTTCTATATACTAAGCTGTCATCTGCAAAAAGCCTTATAGTAGATAGTCCAGGAGGAGATTTCTACTTATGTCAAGAAAAACAAGGGCCCCAGAACAGTTCCCTGTGGACACCTGACAAGACCTGGTTTACAATGGAGACGACCCTTCCACAACAACTTCTGCGT
>JAFLJL010015036.1:8506-25838 GCA_018398815.1 Conus ventricosus | reverse complement strand
TTCCCTATTCTGGTCCCGTTTTATCTTCTCTATTTTGTGCGCGTGCAACACACACCACACACACACACACACACACACACACACACAGAATGGGAGAGGAGCACAAAACAACAACAAAAAAACCAAACAAACCCTCAAAGAAACTGACAACAATGCAGATGGATTGGTAAAACATCTTAAATGTGTGTGTGTGTGTGTGTGTGTGCGTACGCGCGCGTGTCTGTGTGCGTGCGTGTGTGCATGCTTTGCATGTGTGTGTGTGTGTGTGTACATCAAGTGAAATGACATCATTTATGGGAAATTCCTGTTCAGGTAAATGAGGCCATGCTGAGAACTGTTGCATGCAAGGCGAAACACATGCATCATGGACCACCAGCCTACACACACACACTCACACACACACACACACACACAACACACACACACACACACACACACACACACACATATCACAGAGAGAGAAGGAGAAATGAGAGAGAGGGAGAAACAGAAAAAAGGGGGAGGGAGAGAGTTAAAAAAGAAAGAAAGGCATGGGGGTGGAGGGGGGGGGGGGGAGAGACGGCAGACAGGTACTGAGGAATGTGAGGACAAGTGAGAGACCAAAGGGAACATTTCATATAATACACATGTAACCCAGGTTCCTAAAGCGCACAGACCCAGACCCAAATAACCCAAACTCTGACTGTACGATTATACTCCAATTTTTATTAACAATTTAAATAGACAAAAATCCCAAAACCAATATTAACCTAAGACATGGGCTCATGTAATTTTAAGGTGATAAATGACAAAGAACTTGAGGTTGTGACAGAGAGAAGAAACGAGTGGGCCACCTAACAGGGGCACTGCAAAAAGAATACAAAACATAAAAATCTGCACGGGACTATGTGCGAAAAACACAAATAATAACAATGGCAAACCAAAAGCCATCAAAGACCTTCAGCAAACATCTCAACTAGGAAACACACAATGAGGGACAATGCATCACTAATAAAGTAGTAGTGATCTTATCAAACTCAAATCCACTTGACCCTGGTTGTGGTAATGCCAAACACACTTTGATCTGATCCAGTGTTAAAAACTGAATACAGTGAGTTGCATACCAATATACTGACAGCTATTCGCTATCAATTGGCCACCTGACCATGGCAGCAAATCTGCTTGCATCCTTTATCAGTCATCCAACTGAACCACTAGACAGCAAGCCAGATCAATCATTCCTCTCCCACTAGTCCCTGGTTTTCCAACAGATGTCCCCATAAAAACCGATTTCGTACTTGTAACCATAGCCATTTTGATTAAAATCAGTCTCTAAGTTGACACTAATAAAATAATTTTAAGGATAACAGTAATCCTTGAAAGAAAGTATTTTTCCTTTTCAACTGAGAAAGCAAAAATAAACATCCTCTGAAATTCAAGGAAAACTTCTCCAAACTTAACACATGTACCATGATTAAAACACAAAGAACCGTGTACCAAACTTAACACACGTGCAATGATTAAAACACAAAGAACATGTCCCAAACTTTAGCACATGTACCATGATTAAAACACAAGGAACCATGTACCAACTTAACACATGTGCCATGATTAATACACAAAGAACCATGTACCAACTTAACACATGTGCCAGGGATAAAACACAAAGAATCATGAGATGTAGACATTTCCTCTACCAAAACCATGTGATGTGACAAACACTATTTTACTGCAAGAACAAGGAAAATGAGATTTATTTAGGACCATGTGGTCTAAAACACAATCTCTCAAAATTGTTTCCGAAACAATGTGGTGTGAACCACATTCTAGAGCAACAGTGAATAATAAATAACCTGAACTCACCTTCAATAATACAACTACTTACTAGGTTTAAACTTAATTCAACATGCGGGCCCCTAAAAATTCTAACAACTGGAAATATAACAACTAAAGCCAAGTGCAATTCTTATAAGGAAAATCCACCAAAAATTAATGCCATCCAGCTGACAGCATAGAAAATATATGGCAATTCTAAAGGAAAAGAATCAATTAGTATCTTTTAGAAGCATACTTTTAATACTTAGAGTAACTAACCTGGATTAGCACCCAAAGTCACACACGTTTCCCCAACCTGTCTGACTCAACACATGTAATTGCAGGAAGTGATCAGTCAGCAGGAAGTGGACAAACAGGCAAAAATAAAGGTGTCTTAATACTAAAATCGGCTAAATAACAAGACATATAGAACAATAATACTAGTGGGAAGCAGTAGATGTCTTTACCTCAAAATATTACAATCACTAATGAAAATTTTTATTTATTATTTCTTTTAACATACTAAAATTGCCTAAAACTTAGTAACCTGTGAATTCTGACAGGTTACATTCACCCTCCTAAGGAGAATTGTTTACCTTGTTAACTAACAAGGACAGAGTAAACAATAAAGTTAGGTACTGAAAAAAAACAACCTTCCAACGACAAACAGGCAATTATGAACAAAATGGATATAACAATGAAACCAACAATGGATGCAGCCCAAGCTAGTAAGCAATGGATTTTAGAAAACTCATCCCTTATCTCATTCAAAATTATCAAAATAACATTGTCTTCATAGTCAAAAAACCAAACCAATCAAAAGAATGAGAACAACTTGTGTCTCATTTAGATAGGTGCTTTGTTATCTCTTTTACCACAACAATCCACCAGTATTATCAGCTAACTTTAGCTAGCATATTTAATATAGCACATTACTAATTGTAATCTCCATCAGAACCCATTCCTTAACTAGAAAACAATTTCAATTTTGGTCACATTTTAGCAATCCAAAATCAAGTCACACACATACACACATACAATAACCAGTTAACAATCAAAATCAGCTTAACATAATGAAACTGCTAGCATTAGTAATAATAACATGTATCATTCAATGCTCTCTCTCTTACTTCACATAAATCATGACTTAAAGTAAGCTAAGAGGTCTCAAAAACACCTCAACATCCAGACTCTTATCTAGGACATCCTCATCCTTATCGGCCTCAACAGACGCCGATCGTCTGATCGTGAACCCTCCTAGGAGAATTCCTCTACTCAAAATTTTCCTGGGAAACATTTCAAATACGACATAGCTCAATATGTATCCAACACTCCAACTATCAAATCAACACCAAATCAAAAGAACAAAATATCAACACAACACAAGATAACATGAAGGTGACAACTGGAAGTCACGATCAACCCCAAACAACATAATGATCAGGAAATACCCAGTTGGAAAGAAAAAGAAAAAACTGGTCACTCCAATGCACAAAACTTTAAACATACAGTGGAGCATGCTAAGAAAAAAAATCGTCCAATGACTGAACGCAGAAGTCAAACTCCTGGAGAACTGAAAACATAGAAATGGTACCACTAGCTGTCATCAGTGTGCACTGAATGACTTCCCATCCCAAGTTAAGTTTTCCACTAGCCTCCCAGCTTCGGAACATTTTGTTGCAGCCCTCGTGGGGACATGGCACCATGCTGGGTACATTGTCGGGAGGTTTCCGTGGCTTTATCCTTGCAAAGTCTGCTAGTTGCTTAGGATCACTAAGGTCTAAACCAGGTATGCCACCCGGAGGTAATTTTCTGCCAGTCACATACTCTGTGAAGTCTGCATCTGAGTCTCCCGCCACAGAATCCTCATCTGCCTTGCTGTCATCTGCACCTGAGACCCACATTGTCACAGGAAATTCGCCTTCCAAAGTCTTGACCTGAAACCGTTTTTGTCCCCATTTTTGGGTGGGGTCGAATCCAGTCCATAGTCACTCAGTCCTTGTATGGCAGATGTACCGATCAGATTCCTTGACTTGCCACCTTTTTCCCTCCCTCCTTTTCCCTTTTTAGTTGGGATAGTTTCTTCAGTGCAAATTTGATTTTGGGAGCAGGCACGGGAATACTGTCCACATACACAAGTGTGTCTCCCAAAAACCTCTTTGCGAGTCTGTAACACTATTTCCTCAACTGCAGGCTCAGGTAAAGGTTGCAGAGCTATCATAGGTTGAACTGAAATTTCTTCTGTTTTAACAACTGCTTCTACTGGCATTTCAAACTGGAATTGCTTCAACCTGCACCTCTGCAATTCCCACTTCGGAGCCTATCACCGACTCCACCTTGTCTATCCTATCCAATGATTCCCTATCTTGGTCGTCAGAAGCAGGCTTATCCCCACTTTCTGTTGATTCTTGCCCTGGGCAAGAGATCTTTTTCAGGGTCCGAGGCTTTGGCCTCGGTTTCCAGGGTTTGCCCTGAGCTGCAAGTCTCCTACGGAGCTCCCTGTTCTCCGCCTCCAGTGATGCCTCCAGTCGCTCCATTCTACTCAGCAGAGCAGAACTGGTCTCTACTCAGAGCCCCTGACCTCTGGAAACTCTCTGCCGCTGTTGTCATCCCAATGATGCCTCCAGTTGCTCAGCCTACTCTGTAGAGCAGCAAACTGGTCTGCACTCTCTGCCCCTGTCCTCTTCCCCTCTATCTCAAACCCCCCTCAGTCCCAGTCACATCACCTCAAGTTGATCAGCCATGTCTCAAAACTAATAACATTGCCTAACAAATTTTGCCTATATCTAATAATAATCCCGGACGAGCCCCCACTTTTTGTAACCCAGGTTCCTAAAGCGACAGACCCAGACCACAAATAACCAAACTCTGACTGTACGATTATACTCCAATTTTTATTAACAATTTAAATAGACAAAAATCCCAAACCACAATATTAACCTAAGACATGGGCTGATGTAATTTTAAGGTGATAAATGACAAAAGAACTTGAGGTTGTGACAGAGAGAAGAAACGAGTGGGCAACTCAACAGGGGCCCCTGCAAAAGATACAAAAACATAAAATCTGCACGGGACTATGTGCGAAAAACACAAATAATAACAATGGCCAAACCAAAAGCATCAAAGACCTTCAGCAAACATCTCAACTAGGAAACACACAATGAGGGACAATGCATCACTAATAAAGTAGTAGTGATCTTATCAACTCAAATCCACTTGACCCATGGTTGTGGTAATGCCAAACACACTTTGATCTGATCCAGTGTTAAACTGAATACAGTGAGTTGCATACCAATATACTGACAGCTATTCGCTATCAATTGGCCACCTGACCATGGCAGCAAATCTGCTTGCATCCTTTATCAGTCATCCAACTGAACCACTAGACAGCAAGCCAGATCAATCATTCCTCTCCCACTAGTCCCTGGTTTCCAACAGATGTCCCCATAAAACGATTTCGTACAACCATAGCCATTTTGATTAAAATCAGTCTCTAAGTTGACACTAATAAAATAATTTTAAGGATAACAGTAATCCTTGAAAGCAAGTATTTTTCCTTTTCAACTGAGAAAGCAAAAATAAACATCCTCTGAAATTCAAGGAAACTTCTCCAAACTTAACACATGTACCATGATTAAAACACAAAGAACGTGTACCAAACTTAACACACGTGCAATGATTAAAACACAAAGAACCATGTACCAAACTTAGCACATGTACCATGATTAAAACACAAGGAACCATGTACCAACTTAACACATGTGCCATGATTAATACACAAAGAACCATGTACCAACTTAACACATGTGCCATGATAAAACACAAAGAATCATGAGATGTAGACATTTCCTCTACCAAAACCATGTGATGTGACAAACACTATTTTACTGCAAGAACAAAGGAAAATGAGATTTATTTAGGACCATGTGGTCTAAAACACAATCTTCAAAATTGTTTCCGAAACAATGTGGTGTGAACCCCATTCTAGAGCAACAGTGAATAATAAATAACCTGAACTCACCTTCAAAAATACAACTAGGTTTAAACTTAATTCAACATGCGGGCCTAAAATTCTAACAACTGGAAATATAACAACTAAAGCCAAGTGCAATTCTTATAAGGAAAATCCACCAAAAATTAATGCCATCCAGCTGACAGCATAGAAAATATATGGCAATTCTAAAGGAAAAGAATCAATTAGTATCTTTTAGAAGCATACTTTTAATACTTAGAGTAACTAACCTGGATTAGCACCCCAAAGTCACACACCGTTTCCCCAACCTGTCTGACTCAACACATGTAATTGCAGGAAGTGATCAGTCAGCAGGAAGTGGACAAACAGGCAAAATAAAGGTGTCTTAATACTAAATCGGCTAATAACAAGACATATAGAACAATAATACTAGTGGGAAGCAGTAGATGTCTTTACCTCAAAATATTACAATCACTAATGAAAATTTTTATTTATTATTTCTTTTAACATATAAATTGCCTAAAACCTTAGTAACCTGTGAATTCTGACAGGTTACACACACACACACACACGCATATATATATATATATATATTATATATTATATATATATATATATATATATATATATATAATATATATATATATATATAATGATTAAAAACAAATCTTATCCCTCCCCTTATATACACACATATATATGTGTGTGTGTGTGCATGTACGCATGCATGCTTGAGTGCGTGCATGTGTGTGTGCATGTGTGTTTGTGGGTGATACATACATCCATCCACAACTGCATCCGGATAGCATGATTAAAACAATGGAGTAAAGTGATCTTCAATGTATAAAGGCATGGCTATATATGAAAAAGGAGAAGGGTGTAGAGTAGGGAGAGGGGTTGAAGGTGGTGGTGATGGGGGTAGGGGTGAAGCACGTTAGTTGTCAAACAAAAATGAGGGAGAAGGGGGTAGTGGTGGTGGGGGAGAAGGTTAGGGAGAGGAGGAGAAAAAACAATTGAAGGAGAAAATTGGCAAAATACGTAATTGTCACACTGAGCACAAATGCATGCACACACTCAGCTCAGCATTCACTCCGTGCACACGCAATCTCTCCAAACAACCAGAAGCGCACTACAATAACTCCTCTTCTCCCCTCCTCTCCAGGGAATAATTTACTAAATGATAACTTTTCAAGCATATACAACAGGTTTGTTTTCCAAGAATTATCTTCCGTTCCTCTCTCCAGTGGAGGTCAAACATTCCACGATCACTGCTGGGACCCAAATTTCATCTTTTCATAGTAATTTACAAATACATCTTTACCGGTTTCTCTTTCCTTCAAGGTCGGGTATTTAATATTATATAATAAATTTATTAAAAAATTTAAAAAATTTTTAAAATTGATTAAAAAAAATTTTCCCCCCTTAAAACCAAAATAAGGGGTTTTGGTGTCGAATGATCCCGCATGAATTTGGGGCGTTGTTTTTTTTAATAATACATCCATAAAATTTTTAAATCTTTTAAAAAAAAAATGGAAAAAATTTTCCTTAATGAAAAACCCACCCAAAAAAAAATAAAATAATTAAAATTAAAAAATTTTATTTTTAACCTTTTATTTAAAACAAAAAAAATTTTGGTGGGGAGAGGGTTTGGGGAAAGGAGGGGGAAAAAAAACAATTGAAAAAAATGGAAAAGATTTTAAAAAAAATGGGGGGAAAAAAATTTTTTAATTTTTTGGGGAAGAATCAAAAAAAAAAAAAGGGGGGGTTTAAAAACCCCCAAGGGAAAAAAATTTACTAATTGAAAATTTTCCTTTATCAAGTTTTTCCAAAAATTTTTCCCTTTTCCCCTCCCCCGGGGGGTTTAAAAAATTTTTTCAACAAATCCCACAGGGGGCCAAATTTCTTTTTTCAATATTTCAAGTCCCAGGGGGGACTTTATCCCCAAATCCCAAAATTTTAATTTTAGGATCTTAAAAAAAAAGAAAAAATTTCGGGAGGGGGGAAAATAAAAAATCTGGGGGTAAACGCCCCAAAGTTTTCAACATTCTCTCACGACGCCAAAAAGGGAAGGGTTTCCCCCTTTAAAAATTGGTTTCGCCAAACCTGGCCCCCAATATTCGCACGCACACCCCCAAATGCACAATGAACCCCGGAGAAACAAAAAACTGAAAAAGTAATTTTTTTCCCTTTTTATTTTTTAAAAAATTCTTTCCCCTTTTTTTTCTTTTTTCCCTTCCCCCTTCTTCACCAAATGTAATACCAACTGTTTAGTAAAAAACCGTCGGGCCCTTCCCCAAAACCCCCTTCAAAACATTTTTCCCCCCCCTTTTCCTATACAACTTTTCTTTGGCCCTAACTTAAAGGGGTTTCCACCCTTTGGTTACTTGCCCTGGAAACCTTTTTTTTGGGGGGCAGTTTGTGTTCTTTTGTGTTTCTGTTTTTTTTGGGTTGTTTGTGTTGTTGGTGATGTATTTTGTGGGGAAGAAACCAAGGTTGGGAAAAATGGACGGGGAATCCTCGAAAAGGCCCACAACAGGGAATAGATGCACGGACCAAACCCTACTGCTGAACCCAGGATCCCAGAACTTCTCCAAAAAAACATGTCGTACATCCCCAAAGACCCGGGAAAAGGAAAAGGGAAAGGCCTTTTTCCACACAGAAACCCCAAAAGGGGGGGAAAAAAGTGTTTGTTTCCTGGGGGGGGGGCAAACAAAACCTAAAGTCATCCCTTCATCCACCACTGCTGCATATTAAAAAGGTTGCCATCTTCATCAAAGTTTTTTTTGGGTCGGACAAGCATTAGACGGGCAATGGCAGGCTACTGGGGCCATGTGGAAAGGGGAAAGGTGGTGGGCTTCATGGGCGGGCGGCACTCCCCCGTTTGGGGCAATCCCATCTTCACCAAGCCAGAAGGACCCAAAAAAGGGTTTTTGAGCATTTTAGAAAAGTTCCAAAAAATTCTTAATCGGGGGCCCTTTTTGGGGGGGCCCGGGGAAGTTTGCGGAAAGACCCAGACCGGGTTGGCGGGAATCCCAGCCCCGTGGCGGGGCCCCCGAGCCTTCTGTTGCGGGGTGTGAGGGGAGGGAGGGCCTGGTGCTGAGGGGTGTGAAGGGCTTGTCACCTGTTTTTTTCGGTCCCGGGGGCTGGTGACTGGGCCCCCTAAAAGCGGGGGCCTCCCCCCCTTTTGCAAAATCCGGGGGGGGGGGGGGGGGGGGGTTTTGGGGGGGGGGGGGGGGGGGGGGGGGGGGTTTGGGGGGGGGGGGGGGGGGGGGGGGGTGGGGGTGGGGACCCTTCCTGTGGCCGGGGGGGACCCCAAAAAAAAATTGGGGGGAACCTTTGCCCGGAGCCGGGGGGCCCGGCTTTAACCGGGCCCTTTTTTCCCCCCTAAAAAGGGTAAAATACCTTACCAAGGCCAAAAATTGGCAAAGGGTATTTTCCAGGGCCGTTGGCAAAGTGTTTCCATCCCGGTGCAAACGGGGCCCTCCCCGGGCCTCAAAGACATTTTAAACAAAAGGGGGCCAACGAGGTAAGCTTTTAAACTCCCCCCCGGGCAAAAATTTTACAAAAAATTTTTTTGGGGGGATGTAGTGATGCACGGTTTTCCCCACTGGGCGAGCTAACGGAAGTGCCCCTCCGTGAAAGTTTTTCACTGACACGGGTAAACAAACAGACGAACTTCGGGAGTCGACAGGGGAGCTTGAAGAGTGCATTTTCTAACTCTGTTGTAATAGTGACACCGGGCCTTTAGGAAGAGCGGGCTAGCTAAATTGAGTTAGTAGGGGGCCGCACTCGGCCTTTAAAGGGGAACGGACTAGCAACTTTAGTTGCTAGGGGGTACTTCGTACCAAGTGAAGTACTTAAAAACTAGTGGGCGACCAGGCTTGGGCCTCCATTACCAGGACGTTTTGTCCTCACTGCGACGTACAGCCGTAGACGGACACAAGGTAGGAGGTTTTGACAGTACCACTCTGGGCCCGGAGGTGGACACTGACAGAAAGACAGTGTACCCGCTGCTTGACCCTTTAGGAAAACTGCAAACTCGGCTTGGACAGAGTGCTCGCAAAGGGGTGTACAGACCTTTCTTGGTATTCATGCCAGTGAAGGGCTTTTGGGAAAGAATCCGAGAACCCCAAGCCCAATCTGGACTACCAGGTAAAGGGGATTTTGTGGCGAGTAGAAGTGCTAGGGATTAAACGAACTTCTCTTTATGTAGGGAAAAAAACCTTCATTGCTCTTTTTGCTTTTGGTTTTTTGTAAGTGGGTGGGGGGGGTTTTTTTTATTTTTTCGTAATTTTACTGAAGTTATTGTTGTTTTTTTCTGCCGTTTTGTTTGTTTTTTGTTGTTGTTGTTATTTTCTTTAACTTTTTTGTTGATTTTTTGTGTGTGTTTCTTGTCGTTACTGTTGGTTTTTGAGTGATTTGTTCATTGTTGCATATTGTTTAATAGTGTTTATTTTGATTTGCGAGGGATTTGCTACATTTGTTTGTATTGTTTATTTTGTTTAGGGATTGCTTGTTCGTTTTATTGTTGATTTTTTCGAGGCATTTTTTACATTTTGTTGTTATTTCTTTGCGAGGCTTTTGCAATTTATTTTTATTTTTGATTTGTCGAGGGATTTTTATAATCGTTGTTATTATTGATTTGTCGAGGGAATTTTCTACATTTTTTTTATTATTTATTTGTCGGGATTTGCTATTTTGTTTTTTTTTTGATTTGCGAGGCATTTTCCACATTTATATATATCAGCAACTTCATATGAAAAAAGTCCACATACCCGGTATGAAAAGTTTTGCTTGCTGCCCCCTGAAAAAACTTCATTGGGTCGTTAAACATTAAAAAAAATAAAGGAGGACAAGAACAAACCCCCGCTCAGAAAATTGCAAAAAATTCAAAATAACCAGTGAAAGTTACCAATCTAATTATCAAGAGTCCCCAAATTAAAATATCTAACATATGATTTAAATGGGTACAACTTCCAAAAAATTTTTTTTCAATTACCATTAATTTTCAACCCCCAATTTTTGAGTATGTTTGAACAAAAGACCAGCCTACCCCATTTAAGGCGCTACTGAAACAGTAAATGACATTTCAGGCCCTGTCTTCACCATGCTTTTATCTCTGTAGAAATAAAAAAATGACATATAAGGCTGGGCTCCCCCTCTATTTCCCGGCCTGAGTAGGACCACCATCTTTTATTTTTTTACCCAACTCCACCCCAACCCTCCAAACCCTTTCCCAAACCCCACCCTCTCTCACCCCTTTTGGGCTTTACCATTTATTTACAAAAACTTTGGTCAAACCCTTTGTCTGCTTTATTCATTCATCGTTTAAAAAATTTCACACTACACACTTCTAGAATCAACAACTTTTTAAGAGATCTGGAAGACATGGCCTTTAGCGTACATTGACACCAAAACCAAGGTCGTTCAATAAAAAATTTTTAAAGAGAGGGGTTAGTTTTCCGCCCAAAGACATTGACAAAAAAAGCACTGACAAAAACACAATGCATTTCAACCCCGGGGTCTTCTTCCAGCTATTCCCCCCCAGGCTTTCTCCCCACCACATCGACAAAAAACAGATGATCATTTTCGTTTTTTTGTTTGTATGTCCTAAAAAGTTAATGTGATTTTTTTTTTTTTTCCTAAGAAGACCCAAGAGGTTGAAATGCATCATGTCTTGTCATGTGCTTTGTTTGTCATTCATTGGCGTAACTCACCCCTCTTTTTCAAAAATTTTTCTTGTTTTTTCCCCTGTCATCCTCCCTTTTTAAAGTTTCAGTGTTAGGCTTGGTGGTTTTGGGGTAAATTTAGGTTTTCTGTGTCATCCCCCCCCTTAACAAGGACTTTTTCTTCTCAGCACATATTCACGTTTTTTATGTATCATTTCAATCGTTTTTTTGTTGTGTTCCTGGAACAAATAGTAAAAAGGGACCCGCTTTAAAGTTTCTGAAAATTTTGTTTTTTATCAAAGTAACATTGGGGCCCTTGTAAGTCAAATTTAAAAAACCCAGTTAATTTCGGGTGCAAGACCCTTTTATTGTCTTGTCTATAAAGCCTGTATTCATACTTGGCGTAATCAGTTGTTTCTAGATTTCTTATTTGTTCTAGTTTAGGATATTGCTGTCGTTTTTTGTCTTCAATTTCTGTTCGTTTGTAAACCCCATCATCTGTGTATTCAAATCCATAAACATTTCCTATCACCCCTATCAAATCAAACTTGGCTGTGTCTGCTAGGTCTTTTAGCTCTACTGCAACGCATTTAGGAGCTAGTTGCGCTTTTGATTCTGGCCCTCGAGACATTCTTTTTAATATTAAAATTATAATAAACAAACGTATTGAACTGGAGGGTCAGTCCGTAAGCATAGCTTAGCGTGCTTAGATTTTTCTAACTGCTCTTTTATTTTTTTTTAGCTCATCTTTGTCCCTTATTGTATAATTTTCACTTAAACATTCTTCAAAACTATCTTTGTCCTTAGTGTAAAATAATACAACCGATTTTAACTGCGATTGAAAGTCTTTTAAGACAGCATTGTATTTTTGAGTTAAGAGCCACACAGAAACTAAGGCGTGGCGGCCGCTAAAGGCTAGCTTTGACAGAGCTTTTCTTTTTTTAACAATGTCTCGTTCGGCTGAACAGTCATCAATAATAAACAGTGTTTCAGTTCCCTCAAATAGTCTATAGTAATTTTCTAAACAGTCGCTCAGTTTGTCGCTAGGATCAACTAGAAATATATTCTTGTCTGTCCAAATAAACTTCCTTTCTTTGAAAGACTTGTTGTGCTTAATGGTTGTGCTGAATATAACAATGTGCTCGTAATGAAACCTGTATATTGTTTGTAACAAATCAAGTACGAAGACAGTTTTCCCACACCCTGTAATCCCGCAGATAAGTGAGCAGTGCGGATCTTTTGGCAGAGACTTCAAACTATCCAGTCTGTGTTTATTAGAATATTTCTTCTGCATTTTAATAAGCCACGTCTTTTAACCTGTTTTCTTCAATGTTTAACTGAGCATCACAAACCATAAAAAACATGCATTTGTATTGGTGCGTTTCCGTCTGCTTTCTTGTAAATATTCATTTTTATACCATCTTGCCCTACCCTTTCTCCACTTCCAAACAATCTGTTGTCAAATGTAGATCTAAAATCCAGCCACAGCCTATATTTGGTTATTAAGTAGTCTTCGAGTCTTACATCATAAAGGCGAAGTTTTTTACATACACAATCAACTGCAGGATCCCTTTCCTACTTAATAATAATAATAATAATGGGGATTTATATAGCGCCTTCCACGGCACAAGGCGCTTTACAAAGGCAGAAAAAATTAAATTGCTAAATGTAAAGAAAAAGCATTGAAAAACGGCTCAGAAATGAAAAACAAAGGCTCTCTCCCATTATCTCCCACGCGCACACACACTCTCACGCACAGACACACAATACACAACAGCCGCAACAAGCACAAACTACTAAGCGATCCACGGAAGCAACAAGAGTCAATCAACTATCTGGTAATGACTGTCTTCTTAGTATTGTTTGAAAAGGTGGTTTTCAGGGAGGTTTTGAAGGAAGAAAAGGTTTGAGAATGTCTTAAGTCATAGGGGAGTTTATTCCAGAGTTTGGGAGCTGCGTATGAGAAAGCTCGTTCGCCATGCTGTTTACGATGGGGACGGTAACTGGGAAAGCGGAAGGTCCTGGTGTCGGTGGAGGAGCGGAGCGTTCGTGATGGGACATATACTTGAAGGAGATCGGAAAGATAGGCAGGGGCATCGCCAGTGAAAATCTTGAAGCAGAGACAACAACATTTGTATTTAATTCTTTCTTCAAACGGGGAGCCAGTGCAACTTTTTCAGGAGAGGGCTGCAGGGTTGGGTCCTAGGAGATTTGCAAATGAGACGGGCTGCAGAGTTCTGTACACGTTGGAGGGGTTGGATGACAGTTGAGGGACAGCCAAGGAGAACACAGTTGCAGTAATCTAGCCTTGAAAGGATGTATGATGAAACGAGAGTTTTTGTGGCGTCTTCAGTGAGATAGGGTCGAATAGCAGCAATTCGTTTAAGTTCCATGTAAGCTAACTGACAAGTTTTTGTGACATGCTGTTTCATTGAGAGGTCACTATCAAGGAGAACACCAAGGTCACGAACAGTGTTTGAAAATTCAATAGTGCTGGAACCTAATGTCAAAGAAGAAGGGATCGGATCAGGGCCATGAGTGACCCCCTACTTCCAGCGAACAACTTTCTTATTTCATCAAAGTGTTGGTGAGGTAAAAGTCCGCGACCCGAATACAACTGATCAGACTTGCCATTTATTGCACAGTCGACCTTCTCAATTTTTGGATTATAAACGCTTCTGATTCTCTATGAAAAGGATTTGTTTCTTCAGTAAACAAGAACAAAATTCCTTTTAAAGACTTCAGAGACTGATTTAGATGTATGTTCCAGAGAGTGTCTCGCTTGTTTCTATTTTCTGTAGTGGAGTGCAGAACTCTTTCATAATAAATAACCGTTTTACTTTTAAATAGGGTTAAGATTGTTCTGGCCAGTTCAGGGTTAGTAACAACATCAACTCAAGAGAAATGTCGCTGACTGTGTATTTAGCTTCAGGATCTTCAGACAAAACAACAGAACCACTAGGATTAAATGTCAGTTCATAAGTAAGTTTTTTTTTAGTGCGCCTTGGTAATATGGCATATGCGTCTTTAACAGCTCAAAATATAGAGGGATGCAGAATCTGTTGCCTGCCCGCTGGGCCCCATCTTTAACATCATCCTTTGCATCCTCCACTTTAAGCTGTGCTTGAGGCCGTTTGAGCCTTTGTATTCCCTGATAAACTTTCTCTTTTCTTTTTTTTTAGCAGCCATAGATCAGAATAGAGGGCAAAAAATTGTCTGCCTCGCTTAGTACAAAGACTTCTCTGCCCTCCAGTTTGATTACCATATGTTTAACGATGGCCCTGCCCAAATTAGCAACAACAGTAGCATTAGGATCTGTCGATGTAATATCTATTTTGAATGATAGTTTAGCAGTGCCTTGCATTATAACATAGCCAGCGCCAAGATCAGGAACTTAACTATTAAAGCTTGTCCGGGTTGAACTGTTGATGGAGTATTTACACTAATTACAGTCTGCCTTATACCTTTTACGCCATGAGGTTCCTTCTCTCTTCTGTATGGATCGAGGTCACAACCGTATGAGTTCATTTTTTATAAAACAAAAAAGAATAATAAATAAAAAACATGGATGAAAATTTTGGCGTGCCTGATCCTTCCGAAGAAGAAAGAGATCTCCAAGGCCCTTCATTTGAAGAAGATGAAACAGAATTACGTCCCTTCATTGCGCGAAGAACTTGAAAGAGCAGAAGCAGGTTCTTCAATCCCTTCATTAAAGAAGAGTAGAACCCCCCCTTCAGTTAGCGCATCTCGTGCAGAACTATTAACAATTGCTTTGGAGCAGCAATACAATATATCTGCCTTCAAAGGGATTGCGATGTTCCCCTTTTGAGCTAGAGAAGAGGTTTAACTGAAATTTTTTTTTTTTTTATTCATTTTCCCAGTTTCCCCATCTTCAAACTCCTCTCTCCTCCCTCAAGCCCAAATCTTTGCCAGACAGTTCAGTTTTTGGGCCCTGCGCTTGTTTTTCCCCCACTATTAGATTTTTTCGTCTATGTTTTTGTCTGACTTTATTCAAGTTTAAAGGCTGTGCCAGTCTTGAATAAAGTTACTCTGTGTTAGGTTTCCTTATGGGAGCAAAACATCCCCCACTTGTTTACTGTTTTATCTTTTGCTGTTCCCTGCCTCATTTCTTTTCGATTTTATTACAAATAGAATTAACTCATTCTACATAAGCTTGGACTAGAACGCCGAGGCCATAGTCCTTTTGATTTTAATTTGGTTTAAAAGCAACCATCTGTATTTAAGAACTAGCAGAGGAAATTTTGTAAGAGTTTACTACAAAGCCAGCCCCAAAACTAAGTTTTTAAACTAAACACCCAAATTTGACAGAGGATCCCTGTTGCCGACCAAAGGGGATTGTTGTGGATCGTGTGTGGCGCTATTCAGTCTTATGATATGTGCTCGTGAATGCGTATGAATATATTTGTGCGCATGCGCAATAGTGTATTTTAGAGCTCTCCCATGTGAAAGATTAAAAGATTTAGCAACGGTAACAGTTTTCCATGGGGGGTTTGTTTTCGTTTTGGTGAGACGAAGTTTTTGTGTCTTCTGTTATGTTCGTGTGTTTTCAAAAATAAATTTTTTTGGTGCCGGAAACCCGGGATAAGATACCTTGCTGTGTGTGCAGTTGGTATTGGATTAATTTTGTGGAGAAAAACTGTTTTTTAATAGTTTTATGCGGGGTTGCTCATTTTGGTTTTGGTGACTGAGTAGTGAGTCGTCTAACGGTTTCTTTCACTCAGTAACTTTGGATTTGTGGTTTACAAGTGGATCGTTGGTTTTGGTAGCTGAGTACGTGAGTCATCTAGCGGTTTCTTTCACTCAGTAACTTTGGATTTGTGGTTTACAAGTGGGATCGTAAACATGTGTGATAAATTGAAGACTGTTCTAAGTTGCGTGCAGCAGCAAGAAGTTGAGTGATCGTTGTAGGGCATAAATTAGATGAAATTTGGTTCCAGTTGCTTCTGTTATTAATCTTGTTGAATTACAGATGCAGTGGGGAAGGTTTGACAGGACGTTGTGAAACTTGGATGAAGCACAGGGCTAATGCTGAATTTGAGCTTGATATATCTGAGATTGACAGTGACATTGTCAAGGCAGCAGAGTTTAGAGAAAAGGCAGAAATAACACGCTTGAAAGCAGCTGAACTTTCTGTCTTCATCAGCTGAAATTAAAGAAAAATCTAGTTCCAGTGTAGCAGCATCAAATCATGTAGAGGCAAAGTTACCAAGATTAGAGGGTTTCCAACCTTTTCAGGTGGGAAATCACTCCTGGATATCATTTGGGGCAGTTTCAGGTTGTTGTAGATGAGTCTGATTTGCCGGATGTATCAAAATTTTCGTACCTTCAGTCACTGTTGAAGGGTGAAACCAAAGCTGCCATTGAAGGACTTTCACTTTCTGGTGGAAATTACAAGGTGCCTGTGACATTCTTAAACAGCGTTTTGGAAGAAAAGAAAGAATCGTTTTTTCACATATTCAAGAGCTGTTGTCCAAATTTAAGTCCCTTGTCAACCAAGTGCCTGTTTTTGTGGAAAATGTTTGACGTCTGTTAACACATGTTCGAAGTCTGGAAACCTGGGTATTTCGGGTCAGCAGTATGGTGTTGTTTTTACGCTCTCTCTTGTTCGTCTTCCTTTGGAGCTGCGCTTGGAGTGGGCCAGAGACGGTGATCAACGAGAAGGTGACCTGCAGTTTCTACTACAATTTCTTCAGCAGGAGATCGAACAGCGAGAACGATCGCAGACCTTCGAGACCATCCCGGAACTCCGAAAAGCCTGTCGTGGGCAGTGAAGCTCAACCTGTGGCTACCTGTTCGGCGTTACACTCTGTTGCGGGACCAGACCTAGCAGACCTACATGTATTCTTTGCAAACGTTCTGGACATAGTTTTAAAGT
>JAFLJL010015035.1:0-48384 GCA_018398815.1 Conus ventricosus | reverse complement strand
AATCATGCTTTTAAGCCTTATCCTGCTATCGGGAGACATTGAACTCAATCTGGTCCGTCCACCAAAGTAAAATATCCATGCGAGTTTGCAATTTGAGAGTCACATGGAAACATAAGCAGTTGCCTGTGACGCTGCAATACATGGTATCACACTAAATGTATGTTAATGAATTCAGCAGTTATGAAGCATTATGCAATAGTGATATATCTTGGACTTGTTTTACCTGCGGGCTTCCAAACTTTAGTTCGAGACTTTTTGAAGATTCTATTGAAGACTGCAGCTCAGAAAGCAACCGTTTTGACCCTATCTCACCAGACCGATCCCCAAAAGAAAAACTTGAAATTTTGTCCTAAGTTTGCATCCACCCCTGATTCTAAAACTGATAAAAATCCCAAATCATAAAGTGCAACTGAACCCCAAATTCATTAAGAGAAAAAGATAAACTTAAATGCATAGTCGTAAATTTTCAATCTCTTATCAAGAAAAAGGAAAAACTCAGTAATTTAGTCACCGAAAAAAAACATTGATGTTGTAATTGGAATAGAAACTGGCTAGAAACTGGAACATCCAGCAGTGAACTTCTAATGGAGGATTTTGATATTTATAGAAAGGACAGACTTGGAAAAAGAGGTGGGGGAGTCTTGATTGCCATTAGGAAGAACTTAGCCAGTGAGTTTTATATCAAGGCAAAAATAGTGAAAGTTTATTTTGTAGGATTAATTTTAAGAATAAGAGACCTGTCATTGTTGGATCAGTTTACAGACCTCCAGACTCAGATAATAATGTATGTTCGTCTATCTGCAGAGACATTTCTAACATTGTTTTGGCCAATAGGAAGGCAATATTATGGATTGGTGGAGACTTTAACTTACCAGATATTGATTGGGGTGAAGATGCCATACTTGGTAATCAATACAGTAAAAATATTAATACTCAGTTTTTTGATACCACCAAAGACCTTGGATTAGTGCAGTCAGTTGAAGCAACCAACTCGTGGTAAGGCATTTCTGGATATATTTTTTACCAATTGTCCAGGCGCTTTAGGCAATCAGGAATTAATTGCAGGCCTGGGTGATCATGACATAATTCTCTTAGAGAGCAACTTTTCAACCCTTTCGAAGAAACCCCCTAAACGTACCATCAGACTCTGGAACCAAGCAGATTTACCAAAATTGCGCAGGGATACTCATGATTTCAGTCGTCTTTTTTGAGGTCCCATAGTGTTAAAGATAATGTCAGTGACCTTGGAAGTGTATAAAAAAACTAACTGGAATTTATTATGGATGACAACATACCTACTAAAATAACTTCAAGCAAGAACACCAGCCATGGATTACTACAAAAACTAAACGTTTGTTGAGAAGGAAACATCGTTTCTTTAAGAAATTGAAACTACATCCTAATTCAGAAAGATTACTGGTTAGGTATATAAACATATTAAGAGAAGGTGTCAGAGAGAATGTAGGCTTGCTGAAGTACTGAAGTTCGTGAACATTTAGAAAACAGCTATCCAAATCATTTAAAAGTGTTTACAGATGGGTCGGTATTGGAATCCTCTGACAGTGGTTCTGGCTTTATAATACCCACCTTAATGTCAGGAAATCATATCATTTAGGAAAGGGGTTTTCAATTTATACCTCAGAATTATATGCAATACTAAAGGCTTTGATGTACATACATAACACACCAATTGCTTTATATAAAATCTTACTGTGTGTTGATTCCAAATCTGTTTTACAATCACTAGAGCGTTGGGACTGTAAAGCTAGAAAAGATTTGCTTTTTAAAATAAACATTTACTGCATTGTTTCATAACTCTAGGTAAAAGAATTGATTTTTGTTGGGTCCCATCTCACTGTGGTATAAAGTGGAATGAAATAGCAGACAGTCTTGCAAAAGAAGGAGCAAATAGAAACACTGAAAATTTATCAAAAAATCCCTTAGATTTGTCCTCTTGTGAATTAATCCAAATTATGGAAAAGTACATACATAAGCAGAATTTTAGTCAAAACATGGCTACTTTACCATTGTGCCCAAGGCACATTGTTAGATTGATTCATAAATTAAGGCTGAATACTTGGAACACTAAATATTCTCATGGTATTACTTGTGTCTGCAGAGAAAACATTTCTGTGCGTCATCTTTTGTTTGAATGCTCAGTGCTGACCTCACTCTATCAGGAGAAAGGTATTGAGATGAATAACTTTGATAATGTTAATAGTGTCTTATATGGTTCATGTGTTGCTGAAATTGCCATGGTTCTTTCGCAGTCACAGGTTGCAAAATTTTTGTAAAGAGTACAACTTCGTGTACCACTAAGGGTATTTCACTTATGTAAATATGCACGTATCAGATGTGGCTTTGCAAGTGCTAGATAAGTTTTTTGTTGGTTTTGTTGTTGTTGTTGTTGTTGTTGTTGTTTTTTTTTTTTTCTTTAACGAGTGTCTAATATCATCTGGTGATGAAAAGACGTTAAATAAACCACTGAACTGAACTGAACTGAACTGAGGCTTGCTCACTCCAATTATGTTAATTCGATGATTTCAGAAGGTGATCATCAAAACAAGAATTATGGTCTCACATAAGGAGTAAGAGACAGGACAACATTGGGATTCCAGACCTGAGAAACAACCAGAATAACCTAATACAGGACCCTGAAGGGAAAGCAAATTTACTAAACAAGCAGTTTTGTTCAGTTTTCTCAAATCCCAAACCTTTAATTAACGTTAGACTAAAGGATGATGATAAACTCCCTGAAATGCAAAACATCAAAGTAAACAAAGCAGGAGTATTTAAGTTACTGACCAACATCAATGAAAACAAAGCTACTGGTCCCGATGGCGTTCCTGGCAAGCTCTTAAAATTATGTGCCAATGAATTGAGTGAGGTATACCAACTACTTTACCAAGCTTCACTGGACCAGGGAGTAATACCTGATGATTGGCGAGATGCGAGCATTGTTCCCTTATTCAAAAAGGGTGATAAAACAAAAGCAGAGAACTATAGACCTGTATCTCTTACATCCATATCAGCTAAAAATACTTGAACACATAATATATAGTAGCATAATGGAACATCTTGACAAATATGACTTCTTAAATACGCCCAGCATGGTTTTAGACAGCGAAGGAGTTGTGAGACTCAACTTATAACAACTCTCAATGATTTTAATAACTGTCTTAACAACAGACAGCAAATAGATGCAATTTTATTAGACTTTTCTAAAGCCTTTGATAAGGTTGACCATGAGGGCCTGCTGCTTAAATTAGTACACATCGGCATTGGCGGTTCTTTGCTAAAATGGGCTAGATCATTCCTCGTTGGGAGAACGCAGAAAGTTGTTGTGGAAGGGTCGTCATCCCATTGTAAACCAATCTTGTCAGTGTACCACAGGGAACTGTTCTGGGGCCCTTGTTTTTCTTAATTTATATAAATGACATAAGTAGAAATCTCTCTCCTGGAACTACTATAAGGCTTTTTGCAGATGACAGCTTAGTATATAGAACAATCAGAAGCAAGAATGATACACGCATTCTACAAGAAGATCTAAACGCTTTACAAGAGTGGGAAAGAACTTGGAAAATGGAATTTCATCCCCAAAAGTGCCAAGTGTTGCGTATATGTAACAAACGCTCACCAATTAGATCAGATTATTCTATCCATAATACTATTCTTAAAGAAACTAATGCTGCAAAATATTTAGGCGTGATTAAAGATAGTCGTCTCAAATGGAAAGAACATTACAATTTAGTATGTAAGAAAGTAAATAACATCTTAGCTTTCTTATACAGAATATCAATGACTGCCCCAAAAGGTTAAAGACGACTGCTACAAAACACTGGGTAGACCAGTACTGGAATATGGTTGCTCAGTTTGGATCTTCATCTAAAGGACATTGATAACCTCGAAAAGATTCAGAGAGAGGAGCACGGTTTACGGTAAAAAGAGGAGACACCATCTTATTCCCCAAAAAAGGGGTTTGGGTTCCCCCCCCCCCTTCCCTTCCCCTTGCCCCCCCCCCCCTTGCTGTTTTCGCCCCTGGGCCGGGGTTTGGGGACCTTTTTTCCTCCCTGCCCCCCCCCCCTGAAAAAACCTCCCCCCAAAGGGCCGGGGCCCCCGGCGCCCGGTTGGGGGGGGGGGCCCTTTTGGGGCCGGGGGTGTGGGGGGCCCCGCCGCGGCCGGCGGGGCCCCCCCCCCTTTTTTTTTTTGCCCCCCCCTGGCCTTTTTGGCGCAAACCTTTGGGTTTAAGAAAAGGCGGGGCCGCCGGGGAAACTGTTTCTGGGGGGGAAAAGGAATTTCCCCCGTGCCGGGGGGGTAAAAAAGCCCCGGCCCCCGAAACGGGCGGAAAAAAAGGGGGGGGCCCGGGCCCCCTTTTGTGTAAAAAAAAAACCATTTTCCCCCGGCTGTCCCCCTAAAGCCCCTCCGGGCCCCGATGGAAGGGCCCTTTGGCCCCTGGTTGCCCGGGGCGGGGGGGGCCCCGGTTGTGGGCCGGGGGGTGTTTCCGCGCCCCAGGGGCCCGCCCCCTTTTCACTTGCCTCCCCCCCCCCCCCCCCCCCCCCCCCCAAAAGGGTTTGTCTTCCCTGCGTGTAGATAAGATTTGGTGCGTGAACAAAGATTTTTCTTTCTTCCGGGGATAAAAAAATTTTTTAGGGACAACTTCCCGCTTTCCGAACAAACGATCTT
Organism: Conus ventricosus; assembly: GCA_018398815.1. Lineage (NCBI taxonomy): Eukaryota > Metazoa > Mollusca > Gastropoda > Neogastropoda > Conidae > Conus > Conus ventricosus. The sequence goes on along the minus strand of JAFLJL010015035.1, from coordinate 43,701 downwards.
TTAGGGGAGGTTTTTAGCAAAAAGATTTTTCTCTTAAAAAAATTACACGGGGGGGTTTTTTTTCTAATTTTTTCAACTTTTTTAAACATCTAGCCCCTATGGGATCTGTGGCCCTCTTTCTAACATCACCCTTGCCTTCCAGGAGCTACAGGTATTTATTTTTTAGTCCAAACGGCAAGGTTTTGATTTCCCCTGCACATCTTCAGTTGCTATTTTTTTTAATTTGATTGGTTTGCGGTTAAAACCCTGTTGTTTTAAAATTCTTTTTGTTATGGCGCTTTTAAGATGCGGGAAATTTCCCAACCCATTTGTGTTGCGGTTTTCCATAATTTTCTGTGATTTGTAGGAAAAGGCATTCAGCTGATTTTTTAAAGTTTTTCTACTAGGGTTGTGATCGAGGTTCCCTGGGATCCCTCTCTTAACTGTAACAGATTTTTTTAAAAACATTTGGTTTCAAAACTTTAAATCTTTTCATATAACTTGAATATCCTGGTACTTTAAGGGGCCTCGCATGTATATTTGTTGTAAAAAGCCAAAAGCAAGAGTTGAGTTTTATCTTTTAAAGGGTTCAGGTCTTTGTATCTTGAACCCTGTAAAACTGTCGAGCTACTTAAATTTTTTTCTTCTAACTTTTCATGTGGAAGATACAGCAAGCCATTTGGGGGTGTCATTTGAACTGGTTAACAATCGAGGCCTTATTTTTTTTTTGGGGGGCAGGCAGATATATTTCCCCAAATTGTTGTTTTGAAAGCCATTTTCGTTTTGTTCAGACACTCTGCGTTTTACTCGTTTTTCAATAGCGTCTTTCCTTTCCAAAAACCTTTGGGGGGAATAATATTTTTTTTTATTTTCGTTTGTCCTAAAAAGGGACTTTTTTTAAATTGTTTTTTTAAAATGTTTTTTGATTGTTTGGAAAAGAATATAGATTGCCCCCATAGCACCAAAATTTTAAAACCAAATTTTGATTTTTTGTTTTCTGATGGTTCATAAAAGTCGCATTTCTGGGGCGGTGATGTTAGAAACTTTTTTTTTTTCCCTTTACTAAGTAATACTATTTTTTGCCTCATAACGTCTGTAAATGTGTGCTCTGATCCCCCTGTTCTTTAACTTTTATTAATAAATTTAAAGTGAGCAATTGCCTTTTCTCTAAGGTCTCTTGCCTTAGTTTAATTTCTATTCCCTTTGTTTGACGTTTCTCTTGTCGACCGTAATTTACTAAACTTAAAATTGCTTCCAGAAAAGGGCCCAAAAGCATTAAAATAGTTTCCCCCCCATCATAACTACTCCCGCCATTTTTTTATAAATCAATTTTTTTAGATTAATCTTTTATGAACAAATTTTTTGGGATACCCCCTGTGAATAAGAAAGTTTTTTGGGGCAATCCCTGCGTAATTAAATTTAAAACCTTAAAAAACCCCCCTAATGTCAAACCTTCCTGATCAGCCGGCTTCATTTTAAAATGTTTTTTGCAACACCTTTTGCCTTACTAGCCCGTAATTACAGCAGAATGTAAATGTTTTGATACCTTTTTTTCATCTCTTTTTATTAAACAAAAAAATAATTTAAAATAATCAAAATAGAAGGCTTTTATGTGCTTTTTAATCAGATAATTTTTTGTTTTTTAAAGTAAAAATAAAGTTGAAAACTATTTTTGGCGAATTTTATTTCCCCCATGTTTGGCGGTTTTATCCTAACAAACTTTTGAAGGGTGAATAAACTTTTAAACCCAACGATAGGCCTGCTAATTAACCAACTTTTTAAACTATGTTTTAAAAGTATTAATTATTTTTTATCGTTTTAAAAAGGATTGTGACAAAATTTAAAGTGTGAGGGCAAGCAGACTATCCGGGCCACTGCCATAAAGAAAGATTATATTCTTGGTGGTGTGGAAAAAAATAAACGTTTTGGCACAAAACAAAGTATTGAAAGACCAAAAACTGTTAATCAGCGTTGAAAAGTACTACGTGGGTACGAAGCGCAGTGGGGGTCAAAAATGGTTAGATCGGGGGGGCAACAAGTTTAGTTTATATGTAAGTTAGTAGAAAGATGGCGCCAGTTGATTCAAAAGGGAAGTTTTAAAATACGCTTACAAAAGCCCTTTTTAAAAAAAGCCTAGAAACCTTGCATGTGACAGTACTAAATTTGGGATGTGTTTCCCCATTCTTAGGGAAAATTATTTTAATTTTTAATTTTGATCATTTTAAAATTTAATCGAAATACAAAAAAAAAAAAAAAAAAAAAGCGATGGAGAAGAAGCGCCGCAGGACAATCCGCAGGAAAAAGTAAATGTCCCACAAGTGAATGTCCCCCAGGAGCAGAATGTACGCAAGTGAGTAATTTTTAAAAAAGATAAAAATCCTCGACGTGTTGAGGGGGGGCGTAAAACGGGCTGAAGGGAACAAATGAGAAAATAAAAACCCAACCCGCAAAAAAAAAATTATTATAGAATAAGCTCCCCGCCAACAACAACACAATTAAAACAACCGTCAAAAAAACGTAAAGATGTTTATTTGTATTTGCTGTGTTGTTGCTGGGGGTGGGTTTTTAGCATAAAATACATAACACCATGCCTAGCAACAAAACCGACCCCCCACGTAAAAAAAAGGCCCCCCGCAAAAAAACGCAACCTCTGTTTTAGCCCCATTTTTATGAATATTTTTAAGAACTAGTAAAGTACAAGAAAATTTAGTTATAAAAAAGTATTTTTTTAAGTTAAGTGCAAGAAATTTACAATTTAAAGTGTAAGTAAATTAAAATTTTGTTTTAATTTTTTCTTTTTATGTTTTAAATAAGTTTTTTTAGGTTTTAATTAAAGTACAACCCAAAAGTCAGTTAAGTTAATCTTTTAAAGTTTCCAATGTCCTACAGCAAAAAGGAAAACTGGGGTTGAGTAAGTTCTCTTGTTATTGTTGAGACTATGATTTTTTATTAACGAAGTTGTTTTTACTTGATGAAGAGTGAGCGCAGATTAACATTTGTGTGATAAATACTTTGTTTTCAAAGAGGTTTTTTGTGTTATCGTGAGTTATTTTTTTTTAAAAAAATTCTTATTATCCCTTTTTCCCTTCTTCATTACAGAGTTGGTAGCAACGCTTTACATTTTGACCGCAAACCAACATTTTCTTTAAAAACTGCCATTAAAGTTATCCTTTTCTTTCCAATCATTTCTTGTTCACTTTAAATGTAAAGGGCTGTCTTTTTGGTAGACATGTGTTGTACCCCACCCGCTCCTTTGGCTACTTTGTTTCTAAACCCTTGTAAAGTCTTCTGGGGGAAGTCTAGAATAAAAAAGTCAGTGTCTGTGTAAAGGACTCTTGCTTCGGGGGTACAGGGGTTTTAAAGTAGTGTACGAAATTCTACTCAATAACTTCGACAACCTAATACAGAAAAGCAATAAACACGGCTTGTTACTTAAATCCTTTTTTTTCATTAATTCCAACAGGCTGTCTTTAAAAATTTCAAAAGTCTTGATAGTTGGTTTAGAGGAAAAACTTAATTGCTTGGTTTTCTTTTGAACAAATTTAAACCCTTTCGATTGTGTACGTTCTCCATATTTTTTACCAAAAAGCTGTTGTTACAGTTTAAAAAAAAGTTTTTTTCTGAAGCGTCGTGGTTGGGTTTTAAGATCGTTTTCTCTTGATGCTGGCCTCATAAAGGGCTTGGTCGAGATAATTTATTCTGTGAACAGTGTCGCTTTAACCGTGTCTTAAGTAAAAAATGTAGGGTCTGTAAGGCAAACCCTATTTTGTTTTGGTTAAGATTAGGCACAAGTTTAGGCGGTTCAATGGGACCCTCTTTTTTCTTTCTGCGGTAGGGGGTAATCGTTGTGGGGATCGTGAATTCTTTGGATATTTTAAGTTACTTCCCAAGGTTGCCCTATTGGATTATTAGGCGGAAAGCTGGCAACATACCCAAAACAGTTTAAAATCGTGAGGCCCTTTTATCATTTAAAGTTTTCCCCGTGGAAGTGTTGACTATGGGCCCCCATTTCAATTTTTGTCTAAGTACTTTTTAGACGTTTAGTAGGATCATAATGTCTAAATCTTGTTTTTTGGCTTTACAGTAGGAATGTGAGCCTGCTAATACCCCCCCTCGCCCTCTTCAATCTTGAATGTGGGTAAACAGAAATTAAGTCAATCTGAATGTTTGTAGACTTTAAGAAGGCGTCCCAAAAAAAAGGCCAGGGCCAGGATGTAATGTGACGGTTAGTTGTAATGTTTCGCATGTAGTCTGTAATTCTGAAAAGCATTGCAATAAACACACGTCGCCAATAAATATTGATATGATAATGCCATTATTTGACAGTTATTCTGCCCGACCTTTTTGGGCGTCTTTTTTCAGAGTCAGTTATTCTTTGCCCCTAAAAACTAGAAAAAAAAAAAGCGCCTTTAGGAGGAAGTGAGTCTTGTCAAAACCTTCCCCGAGTTATGTATTGTAAAGGGTAGACTCCCCTTTCGCACTAAAGATGGGTCAAAGTATTTTTTAGTGATTGGAAAATTTTTTAGAGATCCGCTTTTATCTAAATTCCTCAGATGTTGGGCTGAGTATAAAAGGTTTTAAAAGGGCGAGAGTAAAAGTTTTTACTTTTTGAAAATTGTGCAATGAGGTAACCCCCTTATATTCAGAAAATCACTGCTTGCTGATAAAAAGAGAATGTAGCCTGTAGTTATGAAAGAAGATAGGCAGTTTCCATGTCTTAGGGTCAAACCCTTAAGGAAAAATTTCAATTTTTGTGCCGGCCCCCCCTGAATTTTAGTAAGTGATCATGGTTCTTACTGGTTGCCCAATAAATTTTTATTACATATCAACAGTGTGTGTGGTTTTATAGCGTTCTTTGGGCTTCAGGAGTCATAAAAATTTGAAAGTTTTTGTTTGGGGGATAACTGGTTTCGAAGTTGTTTATCTGCTCTAAAAATTACTAGCTGCATTTGGGGGGTCTGTAAATTTAGGGCTCGTGTGTTGGGCCCCTCTGACCCAAAACAATAAAAGATAAGAACAGATTGTGGTGGGAAAAAAGGTTGTTTTTTTTTGCTGTTGTGGGCTTTTTACTGTGGTAAGAGCGATTCAAAGTCGCATAAAACCAAAGTACGGACTCTCTGATTTTGTGTACATTTCTTAAAAAATAACCTTGACCTGGTTTAGATGTGAGGAGTTTGGTTTCACAGTCTACAAAACTTTTTCAATGTGTTCTATGACTGAAGCTGTTCTATAGTAGGGGTTCTAAAACCAAACCCTTTACAAAACTCTTGTTTAAAATTGTCTTTTTTGTTAAGCCATAAATCTGCTTATGTTTATTTAAAACATAATGGTCTTTAGCCCGTCGTAAAAAAGCATCAAGTCTACTGTTTTTTAAGCGGTTTACCTAAAGTAGGGGCGTTGGGGGAAAACCCTTAGAGGCGTTAGTTAGTTTACAGACCATGTGTATCGTTTACAGGTTTGGGTTGTTTTGCTCTTCAAAATGAGTATACTTTCTATATTCTGGAAAAATTTATGTATCAAAGTTAGGGTTCTTTGATTGGCCCTAATTGGAAACTCTGTTTGAGATTTTTAACAGGATGTAAAAAGCGCTAAAAAAACCAAAAAACACTTTCTGTCAGAATTTTGTATGTTTTAAAACTGTGTTTTAACTCTGTCTTTTTGGGAGGGAAGGTAGAATTCAATTTATGGAAACTTTTTTTGTCTCAATTTTTATTTCAAGAACTGTCCCCTTTAGACCCTCCCGAACCCCTTAATTGTTCTTAATTGATGGTTAAACTGTGTAAGCATTAACAGCCCAGTTTTGAGTTTAAAATTTGTGATTTGGATTTCTTCTTTCTGTTTTTGTTGAAACCCGACTTTATGTTACTATCTCGGCGTTATTAATCAATCGAAAGGCCCAAAAGCATTTTACTGGCGCTCCTCTGAAGAAATCTGGGGTTTTAGGATGGGTTTTGCACGTTTCATAAAAGTTTGTGGGGTTAATGTGTTTATGTCTACTTCACAAACGTATTGCTTAAATTTTTTTGTCACTACCAATTTTTTTCTTCCCTTTTATATAGTTTTCCGTCCTTTATTTCTTGGGGCCGTCATTTTTTAAAAAACCCCAAAATTTACGTAAATTAAAAAAAAAAAATGTAAATAAAAAGGGAATAAACAAGCTTTTTTATTTTTCACCCAAGTGTGCAACACTTCAAGACATGTTAACCTTACAATAAACACCCCCAAAATTTTTTGCTTTTTTGAATCATAAGTCAAGTTTTTCACTTTGATTGCTTCGTTAAAAATTTTATTTATTTTTTTTATATTGTCTATATCATTCTCAAAACCAAATTCCCAAAATAAAAGTTTAACAAATTTATTGTTTCTCAAATAGTTCTTACAATTTTTTAAATCAGATTCACTGAGTTCGACGTCTTTTTAACTAAAAATTTAAAAAATAAAAAAAATAAAAATTTAATCTGCAAAACATTCATTTTTTTTTAACTTAAAAGTCCCCCCAAACCCCATCAATAAAACCACTGCAGGGACTCCCAACACCACTGCAAGGCGTGTCGCAGAGGGTAAAATCAATAATACCCCTTTGGGTTCTACGGAGAATTTGGTTCGTAAAAAACAGCGCTATGCCCTTTACTGGGGTGTGATTGGAATCGGAATCAATTTTTTAAATTTTTTAACAAAATATTTCTTAAGTAAAAGCAATCTATCTGGTTCTGTTGCTTCTTCTTTGTAAGTCCGTAGTCCGTCCATTCCGTCTAGGATTTACAAACTCGATTTTATTATTTTAATTTTTTTACACATGGCGTACAAATGTTGTTTGATTTCATCTGTTATTGTTTCATAAGGGTAGACAGCGTACTTTAAAAATTTTTCGATTTCATATGTTAATGAGGCTAGACATGCACAGTGGGGAAAATTTTGTCACGTTTTTCCTGTGAAAAAAATTTTAGAAACGAATTTACTTTTCCCGGGTTTAACCCCTTGCGAAAAATATTTTTCGGAAGACCGTGACAATTTCCCCTAGCTGTCTGAACAGCGACGGCTTGGGCCTGGAAATTCGCTGGGCGGACAAGGAATCAGTGGTCGCTACCTGGTAGGTCGGACAAGTGAATCAATGGTGGGGGGATTGCAATCAATATTAGACGTGCTGGGGAGAAAGGCCAGTCATTTAGTCCCCGGGCGGCTTAAAATCTGTAAACCATTTTTTTTCCCTTTTTGGGTTTTCTGATCGTGTGTTTGTTTTCAAAGTTCTGTTTAAAGCATCAGTGTCTACCTGGTGAAATAAAAGTCTTTTCCACCCTTTTTAAGTTCAATTTTTGTGCCTTTTCCCCACATCGGCCCTAAATTCTGAAATTCTTTCGTGTAAGTTTTCATCCTGTAAGTTTGTTATTCTTTATCTTAATGAAACAAAGTTTTGTGGCTAAGGAACAAAGGCGGTGTGCTTTTGTAATTTAGGAGTTAATTTTTTTTAAAAAGCACTTAAATCATAACACGGCACCTACCCTAACCCGAGACCTCTAATGTAAGAGGCTGGCGCTCCAACCCGGTGGTAAAAAAGGGGAAAAAAAGCTAGAACCCGCACTTTTCGTAGCTACAGCTGATGAGGGGGAGGAAAATTTAAAAAGAAAGGTATTTAAAACTTTAGAAAATTTTTTTTCTAGTAACTCTATACTTACCCCAAATCGCTTTCTATTTCCTTTTGAAGTTAAAATTTGCTTTAATTAAACTGTTGAACAGCATTTAAAAAAAGATTTTTTATTAAATCTTGTTTCATATCTTCTATTAAAACCCTTTGGGAGCACTTCTTAAAAGAGTAAAAAAGCAAAAAAAATCAACTACTTAATGAAAAAAAAAGTAGTACTGTTGTTTGTCTTTGTCAACCCTTTCGTAACCTTTTAGATGAAATGGGTGTTTATTTAAACTCCGTTTTTAGTAATAACAATAACAATTAAAAAGGGGGTCCAAATTTTTAGCCTTTTTTGTATGCCTTAATAAACGTGTTCTGGCAAAAGTATTCCCCCCCCTGGAGTAATAAAAAAGCGAAAAATATCGTCATTTGTGGTAGTGATTTACGTTGGGGGGAAATTCTAAAACCAACGGTGTCCTCCCCCAATTCGCCAAGGTTTTTCTCTGTGATTTTTCAAACCTGCCTAGTTATTTCAACTGTTTTTTTTTTGTGTTTGGGAAAAAGGCTAACAAGAATGGGTCCTTCATTTAAGGTTTTCTAAAATTGTTTTTCTTATCAAAGTATACATTAGGGCTTCGTAGTTCAAACTTTAAGTTCCAAGCAATTTCAGGAAGCAACGCCCAAGCATTCTCTCTTTTATGAAGTTTGTATTCACGTTTGCCAAATCGTTGCTCTTAAATTTCTTATCTCTTCTAGGGTAGGATACTGCTGTCGTTTTTTGTCTTCAATTGCTGTTCGTTTGTAAACCCCGTCATCTGTGTATTCAAATCCATAAACATTTCCTGGCACTCCTATTAGATCAAACTCAGTTGTGTCTGCTAGGTCTTTTAGCTCTACTGCAGTGCATTTAGGAGCTAGCTCCGCTTTTGATTCTGGCCCTCAAAGACATTCTTTTTAATATTAAAATTATAATAAACAATCTACAATAAACAAACGTATTGAACTGGGGGGTCAGCCCGCAAGCATAGCTTAGCGTGCTTAGATGTTTCTAACTGCTCTTTTATTTTGTTTAGCTTATCTTTGTCCCTTATTATATAATTTTCACTTAAACATTCTTCAATACTATCTTTGTCCTTAGTGTAAAATAATACAACCGATTTTAACTGCGATCGAAAGTCTTTTAAGACAGCATTGTATTTTTTGAGTTAAGAGCCACACAGAAACTAAGGCGTGGTGGCCACTAAAGGCTAGCTTTGACAGAGCTTTTCTTTTTTTAACAATGTCTCGTTCAGCTGAACAGTCATCAATAATAAACAGTGTTTCATTTCCCCTCAAATAGTCTATAGTAATATTCTAAACAGTCGCTCAGTTTATCGCTAGGATCAACTAGAAATATATTCTCGTCTGTCCAAATAAACTTCCTTTTTTTGTAAGACTTGTTGTGCTTAATGGTTGTGCAAAATATAACAATGTGCTCGTAATGAAACCTGTAAATTGTTTGTAACAAATCAAGTACGAAGACAGTTTTCCCACACCCTGTAATCCCGCAGATAAGAGAACAGTGCGGATCTTTAGGCAGAAACTTCAAACTATCCATCTGGTTTTATTAGAATATTTTTTCTGCATTTTAATAAGCCACGTCTTTTAGTCTGTTTTCTTCAATGTTTAGCTGAGCATCACAAACCATAAAAACATGCATTTTTATTGGACCGTTTCCGTCTGCTTTCTTGTGAATATTTATTTTTATACCATCTTGCCCTATCCTTTCTCCACTTCCAAACAATCTGTTGTCAAATGTGGATCTAAAATCCAGCCACAGCCCATATTTGGTTATCAAGTAGTCTTCGAGTCTTACATCATAAAGGCGAAGTTTTTACATGCACGATCAACTGCAGGATCCCTTTTGCCTACCCCCAGCAAACAACTTTCTTATTTCATCAAAGTGTTGGTGAGGTAAAAGTCCGCGCCCCGAATACAACTGATCAGACTTGCCATTTATTGCACAGTCAACCTTCTCAATTTTTGGATTATAAAACGCTTCTGATTCTCTATGAAAGGAGTTGTTTCTTCAGTAATCAAGAACAAAATTCCTTTTAAAGACTTCAGAGACTGATTTTGATGTATGTTTCAGAGAGTGTCTCGCTTGTTTCTATTTTCTGTAGTGGAGTGTATAACTCTTTCATAATAAATAACTGTTTTATTTTATACTGGGTTAAGATTGTTCTCGCCAGTTCGGGGTTAGTAACAACATCAAACTCAAGAGAAATGTCGCTGACTGTGTATTTAGCTTCAGGGTCTTCAGACAGAACGACAGAATCGCTAGGATTAAATGTCAGTTCATAAGTAAGTTTTTCTTTTAGTGCGCCTTGGTAATATGGCATATGCGTCTTTAACAGTTCAAAATCTAGAGGGATGCAGAATCTGTTGCCAAATGCTTCTGCTACTGCCTCATCTTTAACATCATTCTTTGCATCCACCGCTTTAAGTCTGTGCTTAAGACCGTTTAGGTCTTGTATTCCCTGATAAACTTTCTCTTTCCTTTCTTTTTTAGGCAGCCATAGATCAGAATAGAGGGTAAAAATATCTGCCTCGCTTAGTACAATACTTCTCTGCCCTCCAGTTTAATTGCCATATGTTTTAACGATTGCTCTGCCCAAATTAGCAACAACAGTAGCATTAGGATCTATCGATTTAATATCTATTTTGAATGATAGTTTAGCAGTGCCTGGCATTAAAACATCGCCAGCGCCAAGATCAGGAAACGTAACTATTAAAGTTTTGTCCAGGCTGAAACTGTTGATGGAGTATTTACACTAAATTACGGTCTGCCTTATACCTTTTACGCCATGGGGTTCCTTCTCTTTCTGTATGGATCGAGGTACACAACCGTATGAGTTCATTTTTTTATAAAACAAAAAAGAATATAAATAAAAAATATGGATGAAGATTTTGACCGATTGATCCTATTGAAGAAGAAGAAGATGAAGAATTAGGCCCCTCATTGCAAGAAGAGCTTGAAGGAGCGGGTTCTTTACTCCCTAAACAACGTCAAGAACTATTGCGACAGCGAATTGAATCATTCTATAGAAGCATAGGACGAGAGCTACCGGGCGTGCTTGATCCTAACGATTTTGAGGAAGATGGTGGGCATTTGTATATAAGAACTGGTGCGGGAGGTCGTGTAAGAGTTACTAAAAAGTCAGACACAACCAAGTTTTTAAGTCTAAAAACAATTAACGAGACCTCCCTGCTGCTAAGGCAGAACAATTAAGCCTTTTAGAGCTTAGGCCCGAAGCCGTTAGTCTTTTCAGAACTTGGAGCGGGGTTGCCAACACAATCTGAAATACAAAACATACCTCTTCAAGATTTAACTCAAGAAGCAGATGATGCAATTAACAAAACAGATGAATCAATTAGAAGAGCAGAAGAACTAATAGCAGAAATTGAAACGAGTTTTAATGAGGAGATACAGTTAAAAACAATTGACGATTCTCCATTGCCTATGCGTGAAATCCTGGGGCTTAATGAGGCTCTACGGACAATAAGGGGTGAACTAACAAACAATTTGGCAAAACTTGGTGAGCTAGATAGAGAGATAGAAGAAGAAAAAAATAAACTGGCCGATGCAGATGATAATAATTTAGGGCGAGAAGAAAAGGCTAGAATACAGCAGAAAATACAGGATTTAAGGCTACAAAGGGCGGCCAGGTTAGAAGTGCTGTCTACTAACAGAACGCAGCTAGCATCACAAACAAACAGAATAAGAGAAACTATAAAACACAATACTTTATGAAAACACTACGCTAGCAGAAAGAATAAGGACAGAGAACAAGGGATTACAATAGTTAGCATATTAACAGCTGTTGGGTTTGCTATCTCTACACTCGTTTATGCTTTAACAGGTGGTGCGCCAACAGGGTCAGTAGCGCCTCCGACACCCCAGCCTGGTAAAAGTTGGATTAGAAAACAATTACACCATCTAGCAAACTTATTAAAGAAGTTAGCAGCCAAAGCGCTTAATGCTCTGCCTGGCATAATAGGCAGTGTTGTTAGTTGGGTTTTGTCTACTATAGGCAAAGTTGCTGGTTATATGGCTGACCATCTGTGGACGTTAGGAGTGCTAGCTGCTGGATTAATTTTTTAGTGAAATAAAGTATGGCTAATCCAGTAAAAGTTAAAAACACAACGAGGGCTGTCTTTTCGCTAGTGTGACTGTCAGTGTGAGGTACATTAACAGGCGGCGTGCTTTCTGGCTGCTTTCTGGTTGTGGGGTGTTTTATAACTGGATCGCTTTCTTCAGGGCTAGATACTTTCTTTAAAAATGGATGGGGCGGGCCTTGTGTTTAAGCCTTGATTGTGTCCTAAGTTTTGATCGTCTCCAGCTATGAGGGTTTCATTGTTATAATTCTGTATTATACCAATCTGTAGTCTAAGGTCAGAGGGGAGCATGTATAATCCATGGCCTACAAACAAGTCAACCTTTGACCTAGCATGTGCAAGAACGTCTTGATACCTTTGTATGCTGGCAGGCAAATCAACAGCAGAGTTAATAGCATCTTCTAAATTAGCTAGAAATTGTTTTCTGGCATCAAAGCCTGTAGATTGATCTACTATGCTAGACTTGGTCTGTGCTTGTGCTCCTAATAGACACCAACGTATGTCCTTATGGAGTCATTGAGTCTTTGCACGCCTGGCATTGTTAGGCCTTTACTTTCATCTAAGATAAATGTTGTCCAGGTTTTAGGATGTTTTTGTTCTATTGACATCAATCGAACTTGTTTATCTGGTTGAAAAGAGGTGTGGCCAGGCCAGTAGTCATTAATTATATTCTCTTTTTGCACCCCACAAATACAATGTGCCCATCCCATGATTACGGTCTAACTTTTGTCTAAAGTCAGTTGAAGGAAATTTAAAGTTAAATTCGTTGCAGATTCTTTCATATGGGATTAGCGTCCATTGGGCTGTTAAATGGATTAAACGCGTTGTCGTTTTGGGAGGGGCACTTGTAGTTCAGTTAGTATTCGTCTGTACTGGTAATAAACATGAAAGTTATATACTGACCTCACTAAAAGATTAGGGTGGTTTAAATGGTTTGCATATGAACACTGCAGCCAGTAGTTGCGCAGTAAATGGCAAAATTTAACTGATTCTGGAAAAAAGCCATAGGGCGGGATGACCATGCTGATGGCACTCTGTCACTCTTTATTGGCGGATTTAAATATTTAGTTAGAGGATTTACAAGTCTGACTTGGAATCCGTATGATTTCCCTCTACTGCAAGGTTAAATTGCTGAAGTCCAAAGATTTGAGGTTATAAAACGCTCCTACATCGTAAGTGGCACTTTCGTTATATTTAAAAGGTTCCATTTTTAAATAGTTTTTTAAAAAAGTTATAAAAAGATGTACAATCTATATAACCAAGCAAAACGAGCGTGTGTTCTTAACATATCCAATTGTCAATTGGCGCGGTAGTTGTAGGATTGCCCTTAAAGAAATTGGTTTTAAAGTTAAGTGGGTTAACATATCTGAAGGGGCCCAAAATAACTGGATCAATATTAGTAGCGAACAAGGAGGTCAAGCAAGTCATGTAAAAATACCAGAAGGTTATTACAACTTTTGTTCTTTAAAAGAAGTACTTAGCGAATTTGGCATATTGCTAACAATCAACGAGGCAAACCTCAGAATTACTATAAATTTTCCACTAGAAGAAAGAAGAGAGTACACTTTCCCTAAAGGCCTGGCTAAAATCTTGGGCTTCCACAATAGTGACAGAGCTTATAGATTTAGTACAAGAGAAGATGTTTATCAATTTGAAGGTAATAACCTTCTGATTTTCTCGTAAACCCAATTTTGTATGTCCATTTACAACAGTTAAAAACAGATGTTAATTTGTTTAATGGCTACCATCTACAATTCTACGAGCACTACCGTCAATTAAGGCAGGGTTTTGCGATTATCAGTTATATAGGTTTGACGGAAACAGTGAATTTAATGATTAATTGAGGGGTCTATAAATTCATTGGATGTAAAAATAACTAATCAAGACGGAAAGCCAGTTAATTGTTCTGATTTGTTAATAGTGCTTGAGGTAGAAGATAATATTAGAAAAGTAGGGAGGGCTCAGTCCCGCGGACGTTCTTAATTTTTATATCCCTGGAGAGAATGTAAATATCTTTGTTCACGAATCACAAATCTTATCTAGCACGCAGGCCCCATTTTTAATGTACTAATTACGTCGATTTTTTAGAGGTTTTGGGGTGTTAATTTTTTTGTGAAACGGGTGTTAATTTTGGCTAAAACTGACATGAGAAGGAAGTGACTAGATTTTGAAAAGGGGGGTTTTCGTGCAAAATAAGATGGGTGGTCTTGAACTAGATATTTACATTCTCTAAGGGGAATACTGGGATGAACATGAGGAAATTAGAAGGAAACCCTTAGAAGAGAGAAGAGCTTTTTCAAACTTAACATCTTCTTCAAAGGCAGAGCTAAAGTAATTGATATTCCAATGGAAACAACTGTATTGAATAAAAGTAGCACCAGGAGTGGCGGTCAATGTTATACCATACCTGCTCAATATTTACAGCCATTACATTTTTTTTATCCCAGTTTGTACGGCTGTGGAACTCACTGCCGGGTGCCGTCAAGATTCCCACAAATGCAATCTCATTTAAAAAACAAATTGTTTACGACAGTTTTGAGATCTGCATATTGCGATTTTCTTTTTTTACTTCCCCCAGATAATTTTACTGTTACCTGGGCCTGAATTTGGCCATTGCTTTTACTTTTTTGAATATCGAGTGCGACCCCTTGTTGCCATTTTTGCTCCAGGGGCCAACAGTCTGAGTCGCACTATTTTTATGTTATTTTATTTTACTTTTAACATGCGCGTGGTAAACCTACTGGGTTTTTAAAGTGAACCAGTATTTAGGAAGAAGAAGAAGAAATATGTTGATCATTCAGTTACGGTCAGGTCGTACCAGTTTCAGGATTTCCCGCTCTCACCAGCTGGGTTGTAAAGGGAGTCTTCTCTCTTGAAACTCCCTCCCCCTAAAAGGTCCGGGCTTTTTTTGCTTGTTTGTAAAATAGGGCCTTATTTCTTTTTAAATTTGGTGTTTTGTCTGTCACTTTTTTGGGTTTTGGGATACACTGTTTGATCGACGATTTTTTGGTTCTTCCCACGTCTGGAATGTGCGTTCCCAGAAGTATTGAAACCCTTCGGCACACTCTTTTGTTTTCTTTCAGATCGTGTTTCCCCAAACACTTTTCAATCGAAAACAGGGTTTTTTCCACCCCCGCCGGGAAAAGAGGAGAGAGGGAGAGGAGAGAGGAGAGGGGGGGTTAGGGGGGACCCCCCTTTTTTTTTAAAACATGTGTGTGTGTGGGTGTGGGTGGGGGGTTTTGTGTGTGTGGTTTTTGTTTTTTGGTGTTTGTTGTGCGGGGTCCCCCGAGGAAAGGGGCGCGCATGGGTGTGTGTGTGTGTGCTTACATTTGGGCCCCCCGGGAAGGCCCTCAGGACCCGTCATTAAGGTAAAATAAAACATAATCTCTACCCCTGGGGGAAACCCAATTTCCAAATTTTTTAGGTCCCCCCGTGAACGCCTATGTTTTGCGGAAAAAGGCTTTTAAAATTTTATTTAAACCCACAAAGTAAATTAGGTATTTTCAAAAGATGATTTGTTTGTTTACTAAACCGAAAATAGGCTAACAGTCGATCTTTGTTTTTTTCAAAATTTTTTTCCCAAATTAGCCAATCAGAAGTTTGATTACAGTTTTCTTTACGGGGCACGTATTGGGCCCATTTTTAAAACTCCCTTTTTCCCCTTTTCTGATTACATGCTTAAAGTTTAAACCCAGCAGCCCTTTACAGTGGTTTTTTCCAAAACCCCTAAAAAGGAGTGTTTTCACAGCCCTAAAACGGGGAAAGTGTTTTCCCCCCCAAAAACAATGAGTGTTTTCACACCCCCTCGACAGGAGTGTTTTAAACACCCCCTCGGACAGTGGTGTTAAGAAGGAAAAATATACGGGTTAAAGGGCCACCCTTGTTATTTTGCACAAAAACCCCCCTTTTCACATCAAAATCCGTCCATCACATGTAAATTTTGCCCAAATTTAACCCCTTTTTTTTAAACAAAATTAACCCCAAAAAAACCCCTCAAAATTATTGCGTTTTAGTAAATTGAAACGGGGGTTCCGTGCTAGTTAAGATTTGGTGATCGTGAACACGCATATTTACTTCTCCCCAGGGAAACTTTAATTTTTAAAGGGTTTACAGAATTAATTATTTTTTTAATTTTTCATTTTTTTTTTGGGGTTTTAAAAATTAAAAAGGAAAAGAACTAGCTACGACCCCTTTTTAATATACTTTACGAGTTGGATTGGGGGGGGAAGGGGGGAGGCGATAAAGATCGGGTTAAAGAACAGGTTTTTGAAAAATTTTAATTTAAATGATCTTTTTAATGCATAGACATGCGGGGGAAAAAAGCTTTTTTAAGCAGGCATAATTTTAAAATACCAGATTTTTGGGCCCCAAAACCAATTAAAAATTTAAATTTTGCCTTTTTAAAGTTTTTTATATGCTTCTAAAAGGGCTAATCTAACGTTTTTTTAAATTGGCCCCGAAGGAGAGAAAATATTTGCTTTAATGAAGATAAATTTTTTTACGTAAAAACAACAAATGCTCATGAAGGAGCGGCTTTACTTTTTAAATTTTTGGGATTTAGATTTTAATCGGGGTTTAAAAAATAAAACCCCCCCCCCCCTTTGTTATAACACTTACAGAAATATTTGAGGATTTTGGGTGGGCGTTTGTGAAAGGAGTTGTAAAAAAAGGGTTTTAAAGCCCGTGTTTGATAAATTTTATAACAAAAATTTTTTTTTGAAAGTTTAACTATACGGGGAAAGCTAATGGAAGTTTTGTAAAATCTCGGTTTTTTGCCCAAAAACCAAATTTTTAAAGTTTTTTGCCATTTTTTTGATAAAAATTCCCCCCTTTGAAGATGCTGACTTGCATGTGTCTGATGATCTTGAAGGAGAAACTTTTCCCTTTAAAAACCTGAACAGTTTTTCCCAATTAGAAAAGGTGAATTTATGAATAACAGTTGAATTTAAAATTATTTTTTTATTTATTTTAGTTAAAAAATGGCTCCCGAATTTCGTGAATCTGTTTTAAAAGGTTGTAATGAACAAATTTGACAAAAACAATGAAAATGTTAAACTTTGATTTTAGTGAATTTTTTTTTGGGAAAAATGATGAAAACCCAATTAATAAAAGATCATAGTAAAACTTTTTAACAAAAGAAATAAAAACCCGTTAAACATTGAATGAAAGCGATTCAGAAAAAGCTAAAATGCTGGGGGACGTTATTTAAAGGGTTAAGTGCCTTGAAGTGTTGCAACCCCTTGGGGGGAAGAATAAAAAAGTTGTTTTTTTACTTTTATATACTTTATTTTTTTGATTTACGTAAATTTTTTGGGGTTTTTTAAAAAT
This sequence comes from Conus ventricosus, assembly GCA_018398815.1. Lineage (NCBI taxonomy): Eukaryota > Metazoa > Mollusca > Gastropoda > Neogastropoda > Conidae > Conus > Conus ventricosus. The sequence goes on along the minus strand of JAFLJL010015035.1, from coordinate 26,612 downwards.
GAGGGGACCACAAGAAAAACCGGGGGACAGAAAACTATATACGAGGAAAAAAAATTTTTCCCGTAGTGACAAACAAATAAGCAATATTTTTTGTGAGGGGGACCTTTGGGACTCATTAACCCCCGAAAATGTTCAAAAAAGCGTGAACATGCTATCTTAAAATTCCAGAGTCTCTTCAGGGGGAAGCCGCCAGTAAAAGTGCTTTTGGGCCCTTTTCTGATTGATTATTTTTAACCCCGGGTTTGATACAAACATCCCCGTTGGGTTTCAAAAAGGCAAAAAGAAGAAATTTCAGCTTTTCACGACTTTTAAAATTTAAACGGGCTGTTTTAAGGGTTTAAACACATTTTTAAACCATGCAAGTTTTGGAGGCAATGTTAAGGGGTTTCTGGGTTTGAGGGAAGTCCTTGAAATAAAATTTGAGAAAAACAAAGTTCTATCCTATAGTGGGGCATTCTTACATTTCTCCCCCAAAAGAGTTAGATTTTAAAAACGAGCAGTTTTTAAACATCCCATAATTTGAAAATGTGTTTTATGTGGGTTTTTTTAGGATTTACTTTCCTTTTAAAAAAAATCTTTGCAAAACAAAAGTTTCCAATTTATGAAGCATTAAACAAGAGTAAAATTTGAAAACCCCAAAATTTTTCCCCGGGAAGCATAGAAAGTTTATCTCGTTTGAAGAGCAAAAAAAAAAAATCACTTTTAAAACGTTTAAAATGGTCTGTAGTAGTTTAATCTAGTGCCTCAAAGGGAAATTTTCCCCAATGCCCCTTTCTTTGGGGAAAACCCCCTTGACAAACTTGTAGTTTGATATTTGTTTGCAGGGGGCCCCTAAGGCCATTATGTATTAATCAGAACAATAAGCAGGTTATGGTTTTTAAAACAAAGGAAATTTAAAAACCAAGGCTTTGCAAAAAGGTGTTTGGTTAGAACCCCCCACTATAGAAGCAGCCCCCAAAGTCAAAAAACTCATTGAAAAGGTTTTTTGTAGACTGTAAAAACCAAACTTTAAACCTAAACCAGGCTCTAAAGTTAGTTTTAAAAAATTTTTTCCCAAAAAATGCAGATGGGGCCGTACTTTGGTTTATGCTGACTTTGAATCAACCCTTGCCCCCGTAAAAGGCCCACAACAAAAAGAAAAAAAAAAACAACCTTTTTAACCCCCCTTAAAATTGTTTTATGTTTTTAATTTTTTGTTAGGTCAAAATGGGGCACACACACGAAGCCCAGGTTTTACAGGGGGCCCCAATGCAGCTAGCAGATTTTTGGGCCCGATGAAAACAATTTGTAATCCCTACCCAAACCCAAATTTAAATCTTTCGACATTTTTTAGGGATTTGAAGCCCGGGGGAACGTTTATGTATCATCTAACCCCGTTGGATATGAAACAAAAAATTTAAATTAAGGTGATACAGTAAGAGACCACGATCACTTTAGGGGAAAAAGTTTGGGGGGGCTGGCACAAAAAATTGAAATTTTTCCAATTTAAAGGTTGACCCTGGGGACATGGAAAAGGCCTATCTTCTTTCAAAAACCTTCGGGTTTCCGTTTCCCTCATTTCATCGGCAAGCGGGGACTTCTGAATTTTAAGGGTTTTTCCTGCTTTGGCCATTTCTTCAGAAAATTTCATGACTTTTACTCTTGACGGTTTATCCTTCTATGACCCCTCCCCCAAAAATCTGATGGGGGTTTAGATAAGTTAGCGGATTTTACAAGCCCCTTATCCAATAATAAACAATACTTTGATCCTTTTTTTTAGTGCGCAAGGGATTTATCCTTATGAATACTTGAACTGTGGGATAGGTTTGATGAAAAAACTCGCTTCCTCCTAAAGGCGCTTTCTTTTCTAGCTTTAGAGGCAAAGACATAATGATTTTGAATTTGGTTCGCTCAGAAAGGGCCCGGACGAATTCATGTGAAAAAAAATGGGCGATTATCATGAACAGTATCTTTGGCTGACGTGTGTTTATTAGCAGACCCTCTTTTTAGAATTCCCGAACTTTCATGCATGGGAAAAATTACAGCTTAGGGCTCATCGGCCCTTTAAAACTTTGGCCCCCCCCTTTTTTGGGGGCGCCCCTTTTAAAATCCCACAAACATCCAGATTGACTTAAATTGATTGCCCAAAACTTAGATGAATTTAAGATGGGTTTTAGGGGAAAGGGAGTAGATGGCCCCACATCCTTCCCCCAAAGCTAAAAACAAATATTTAGACGGCTATGCCTACAAAAACCCCTCCAACTATCTAATTTACTTTGACGCAAAATTTTGTATGGGTGGGGGTATGAGTTCCCAAACCCCTTCCCCTGAGAAACTTTACCCAAAGTTTAAAAAGGGCTCATGATGTTAATATTGTGTTAGAAAAGTTGTCACAGTTCCCGCTAATAATCCCTTTTGGGCTAATCTTGGAAGTAGAATTTGGAAAAATCCTTATGAATACACGATCCCCCAAAAACCCAATTTCACCCCCAGCCCCAAAAAAGATTTTAAAATTGGGGTCCCATCGGGGCCTCCTAAAATTGTACCCCCAAACTTGCAACAAAAAAAAATATGTGTGCCATTACGGCTGTTTCAGTTTTTTCTTAAGACACGGGCTGGAAAATAAGGGTTTCCCCAGAATCATTTCTTTTTACAAGAGCCTTTTTTGAGGCCATACATCAAGAAAAATACTGATTTAGAAACCAAGCCACTGCGCTTTTAGAAAAAGACTTTTTTAAAAAGATGAACAAAGCTGTTTTGGGGAAAAACTTTGGGGGGAAACCCCACAAACGTTAAAAAATGTTAAATTAGTTACAAAAGAAAACCAAACAATTAAGTTTGCCTTAAACCTAAATTTTCAAGACTTTAGAAGGGTTTAACGACAGCTTGGTTGGCATTTGATGAAGAAAAAGGGTGTTAAGTTGGACAAGCCAGTGGTTTTTCGGCTTCACCGTTTTTTAGAGTTGTCAAAGTTATTGATGTTGAATTTCGTACGAATACTTTAAACCCCGGGGGGGTTCCCCCGAAGCAAGGTACTTTACACAGACATGTAGTTTTATTCTAGACGGGCCCAAAAAAAGACTTCTATAAGGTTTAGAAAAAGAAGTGGCCCCAAAGGGCCCGATGGATGGTACGACACATTTCGACTATCCAAAAAAACAGTCCCTTTTCATTCAACCTTTTGGGAAAAAGAAAGTGATGGAAAAAATTGGGAAAGGTGAAAAATTTTTGGGGCAGTTATAAAGAAAATTTTTTTGGTTTGGGGGTCAAAGATGTTTGCGTTGCCAGCCAGACTTCTGTAATGAAGAAGGGTAAAGGGAAAAAGTAAAGAAGTTTTCAAAAAAAATATTTCTCACGATTTAAATAACAAGCAAGTCTCCCTTTTAAAAAAAAGTTTTTCATCCCACAAATGTTAATCTGGCTCTATCTTTTATCAGTTAAAAAACAAATGCAGTTTAAAAAGAAAACCCCCGTCTCTAAAAATAACCCAAAAAGAACTTTCGTCAATCTGGGTTTTCCCATGCTGTAGGGGGCATTTGGAGAACTTTAAAATATTAATTGACTGACTTACTTTTACTTATTAAGAACCCTCACTAGAAAATTTATTTAAGAACCTAACAAAAACTTTTTTTAAAAACCTAACTAGTACTTTAAAAAGAAACTTATAAATTTTCTTACACTTTACTTTTTTAATTTTTCTTGCCCCTTAAAATTTTAAAGTACTTTCTATAACTGCTTTAAATTTTCCCTTTTCTAGTTTTTAACTTGTAATTTATCTAGTTTTAAAAAAATTTTTTCCATAGAAAATGGGTTACAAAAAGGGGGTTGCACCCTTTTTTTTCAGAAGTTTGGGTTTTTTTCTTTTTTCTGGGGTTGGGGGGTTTTTTAAAATTTGCTGTTAAGTTTTGGGGGTTTGGTATTTTTTATTTCTAAAAATCCCCCACCAACCCAAAAACAGCAGCAAAAACATAAAAATAAAATTTTTTTTGTTTGTTTGTTTATTGTGTTGGGTTTTTAATTGAGGTGTTGTTGCTGGCGGTGATGTTTTTAAATTAAAAAACAACAAAATTTTTTTTTTTTGCTGATTGGTTTGCTTTTTGCGTCTGTTCCATTCGGGTAGTTTTGCCCCGCCTCAATTGTCCAGGATTTTTAGTTTTAGTAACCTTTCTCAAATTGCGGACTTTTCCTTGGGGTGCATTCTGCTCCCTTTGGGGCGGGCCCGCGGGGTCTTTTTCTCCCCGATCGCTCCTTTTTTTTTTTTTCGAAATTTAAAATTTAAAAATGATCAAAATTTTTTTTTGATTTAAAAATAATTAATCCCTTTATTTAATGGCTAACATTGGGCCCAAAAACTGTAAATTTCTGTCCATGAAGGTTTCTAGTGACTTGTTTTAAAAAATTGGGTTTTTTTTAATTTTCTTCTGAATCAACCGGGGGCTTTTCTTTTTTACTAACTTAGCATATTTAAAAAATCATTGTTGACCCATGATTAAACCCCTTTTTGACCCCGCTGTGCTTTTTGTAAATAGCGTGACTTTCAATGTCTGATGTTTGACAGTTGTTGAAACTGTTTAATTCTTAGTTAACCCTAAATTTTCTGTTTAGTTTTTTCCCACGCAGCCAGAGAGGGAAACTTTCTTTTTGGCCCTTGTCTGTTGGGGTAGCCTGCTTGTTTCCCCACACTTTTTTAAAAGTTCGTAAAAATTTAATTTTTTAAAAAAAATTTAAAAAATAATATTTAAAACTTTTAAAAACCCTGAGTTTTTCGTTGGGTTTTTAAATTTTGCAGTGCCCATCGCCCGGGGTTATAGTCTATTTTAAACCCTTTCAAAAATGTTTGTTAGGAATAAAAACCGGCCCCTTTAAATTGGGAAAATAGAAATTTTTGCCCAAAAATAGTTGCAACTTTATTTTTAGCTTTAACAACAAAAAATTATTTGAATTTAAAAAGCAATTTGACCGCCTTTCGTATTATTTATTTTTTTTTTTATTTTTTTTGTTAAATAAAAAAGATGAGTTTTAAAAAAAGATTATCAATACAATTTACCACTTGCTTGATTAGCGGCCTTAGTATAGGCTTTTAGCGTGTTTGCAAAAAACATGTTTTTTTTAAAATGAAGCCCCATGAATAGGAAGGTTAGACATTGAGGCGTTGTTAAGGTTAAAAATTGTAAATTTTCTGCAGGGTTTTCCCCAAAAGATTCTTGTTGCACAGAATAATTTTCCCAGAAAAAATTTTTTTCATTTTTAAAAAAATTTAAACAGGGAAAAAATTTAAATTTTTAAAAAGGGTGTCTGGATTGGATCTGATGGTTTTGGAGGGTACTGTTAACGCTTTGACCTTCTCTGGGAAAACAAATTTTATGTTTAGTAAATTGAGGCCCCAAAAAAGGGGAGAACGTCTAACCAAAAGGGAATAGAAATTTTGATAAGGCGAAAAGACGCTTACGAGAAAAGACGAAAATTTCCCCCTTGACGCCCTTAATTTTAAAAATTAAAAGAACAGGAATTTGCGCCAAAAGATTTCTTATTACGCAGGGAAATTTTCCAAAAAAATATTAGTTCATAAAAAAGGGTTAATCTAGAAAAAATTAATTAAATTTAAAAAATGGAAGGGGTTTGTTATGATGGTTGGGGAGCTATTGTTAATGCCCTTTGGGCCCTTTTTGGGAGCAATTTATGGTTTTGTAAATTTCGGTCCCACGAAGAAAAAAAAAAACGCCATAACAAGGCAATTTGGGAAAATTTTTAAGGCAAGAGACGCTTATGAGAAAAAGGGGGATTGTCACTTAGACTTTATTAAAAAATTAAGGGAAAAAGGGCCTGCAGAGGGAACCTTTTTCAGCGGTTTTTATGAGGAATTTAATGAGTATTACTTAGTGACAGGAAAAAAAGTTTTTTTAACATCGCCACCTCCCGAAATGGGCTGACTTTTAAAGAACCATCAGGGAAGGGAAAAGAAAAAAGCAGGGAAAAAGGTTTTATTGTTGGGGGGCTTTGGGAGCAAAACTATATTCTTGCACAAAAAAATTTTAAAAACCAATTAAAAAAAACCCAAACCCTTCTTATGGACAAGTAAAAAAATTTATTTTCTCCTAAAAGGGGGATTTGGGAAAAGGAAAAAACTGCTATTTAAAAAAAGAGTAAAGGGTGCTAGAGGGTCTGAATCAGATGCGGAAGGGGCTGGGGTTTTCCAAAAAAGGCAATTGGGGAAAATTTATTTTGCCCGCCCCCCAAAAAAATTAAAAAGGCCTAAATTTGGGTTTTTTTTAGTTCCTAATGACACCCCAAAAGGACTTGCTGATCTACCACATGATAAAGGTTTTGAAGAAAAAAGTTTAATGTATGCTCGGGCAGTTTTGACAATTTGGGTTCAAAAATTTCAAAGACGGGGAGCCTTTAAACGGGCAAAAGCTCCCAACTGCTGTGGCTGTGGCTTTACAACAAATATACATGAGAGGCCCATTAAAGTATCCTAGGATGATCCAGGTTGATGATGGAAAAGAGTTTAAAGGCTCTGCCAACCAGCTGTTTTTAAAACATCATGTTACAGTTAAGAGAGGGATCCCAGGCAACCATCGATCACAAGCTCTAGTGGAAAACTTTAATAAGAATCTAGCTGAACGCCTGTTTACCTATCAATATCACAGAGAATTATGGACACTACGAAGTACAGAACACGTAACACAGAATGGGTTAGAAGATTGCCATCAGTCTTACGTGCCATGAACAATGAAGAATTTAAAGCAACACGTCTTAAACCAGTAAACGCAATCAAGTTTAAAAAAATTAGCATTACTGAAGATGCGCAGGGGACTCAAAAAACTCTTGCCGTTTGGACTAAAAGTAAGATACTTGTATGCTCCTGGAGAGGCAGAGGGTGATGTTAGAATTAGAGCCACATATCCTATATGGAGCGTAGACGTATATGAAGTTGAAAGAATTATGAAAACAGACCCTCCGGTGTATTATTTAAGAGAGACTCTCTCTTCTAGCGGCGCTACTACGTCTAAAAAGCCTGCCCCTAAAAGATCGTTTGTTCGTGAAGAGTTGCAAGTTGTCCCACCAAACACAGTGAGTTAACAAAAAAAATAGTGTTTGCTAAACTTATAATTTATTTTTTTGTTAAACTTATTTTTTTTTGGCTTATTTTGGGTTTAACCGATCATGTGTTTGTTTTTCAATGTTCTGTTTAATTGCATCAGTGTCTACCTGTCGTGAAGTAAAAGTCTTTCTCCACTCCTTTTGAAGTTCAATTTTCTGTCGTCTGTAATCATCACCATTGGCCATAAGCTTCTGAAATTCTTCGTCCGTAATGTTTTCATCCTGTAATGATTTGCTTATTCTTAATCTTAATGAACAAAGTTTTGCTGATGCTAGGGCTACAATGGCAGTGTGCTTTTGTAATTTAGGAGTTAATTTTTTTTTAAAACAGCACTTACAATCATAGACATGGCGCCTAAACCTAAACCAAGACCCCCTAATGCTAAAGAGGCTGGCGCCCCGACCCCACTAGCTAAAAGAGCAACACCAGACCCAGCACTTACGCTAGCTACAGCTGATGAGCCAGTAATTACATAAGAAAGAGTATTTAAAGCTTTAGCATATTTCTTTCTAGTAACTCTATACTTATCCAAGTCATTTTCTATTTCCTTTTGAAGTTCAGTTATTTGCTCTAACCTAAACTGTTGAACCTCCATTTTTTTAAATAAGATTATTTTTATTAATTAATCTTATATACATCTTCTTAGTAATCCTTCTGGCAGCACTTCATCAACAGAGTAAAACGCAATAAAATCAACATACTTAATGAAAATAAAGTCGAGTACTGTTAGTTTGTCTTTGTCAACCATCACAGTAACCTTGTCGGATGATGCAATGGCGTTTATTTCATCTCCGTTTTTAGTAATAACAATAACGAGCTTAAAAGGGGCATCCAAGTTTTCAGCCTTTATTTGTATGCCTCTAATAAAGGCATGTTCTGGTAAACTAGTTTCGCCCTCCCTCGGAGTAATAAATAAGCGAAAAATCATCGTCATTTGCCTAGGTAGTGATTCTAGCGTTGGGGTAAATTGTAAGCTACGGTGTCGCCCCCCACTTCAGCTAAGGACTGCTTTCTCTGTAGCATATATTCAGAACCCTGCCTAGTTATTTCAACCTGTTTTTTCTGTTGTGTTCCTGGAACCAAGCTAACAAGAAAGGGCCCTGCATTCAAAACCTTTCTAAAAAAATTTTTCTTATCGTAGTGTAGCCGGGTGCTAACAGTGTATACATTTCTTTGGTTACCTTTCGTGGATGAAAATGTTTTGTTCGAGAGTTATCTTCCCCTTACCTCCCTTGGTCGAATCTCATTTTTTTTTATTGTGTAAATTCTTTAAATCATGAATACCTCAGAACCTACATAGTTGTATGTACGTCACTAAAGTCACAAAAATTAATGTATTTGATTCATTACAACCGTACTGGGCTGAGAAGCCCATATTTTCTCTAAACTGGTATTTTGCACGAGCAATCTTGGCGCCATTTTCAATTGTCTGCCGAATGAATATTGAATAATTCTTGATTTTACAAAAAGTAAGAGGAAAACCGAAGAATCTGAAGATGCATGTTAAAAGTAAAGTCCATAAGCTTTCATTTCGTATATCGCATGCCTATGATCTATTCTGTACAAGCTTGCGACTATACGAAATGACTGACAGCGCCGGTCCCTTTAGCGAGTCGCCTTCTTTGTTTACTGTCGGAGTTTTGATGCAAATTGTCGTTTCATGAAATTCGGACTTCCCGATCGAAATCTTGCTAATGACTCCATTTCTGCTATGAATACAACTGAAAATGTGTAGAATTTATTATTTAACAGACCGTTTCAACAGAGTATTTTTTCAGTTGAAAATGTGTCAAAAGTAGGTGCCGACGGCCTGGCGAAGTGGAAAGTCAGCTGTGTTTTCTATCAAACTTTAAACGCAAAGTTCTCCGCTTGGACGGCATCTTGGATAATGAAATTATATGTATAAAAAGAGCGAGATGCCAGCTTTTTATTCATTACAAAATTATTTCACGCTGTTTAGTATTTTTCATCGAAATAAAGGAAAATATGACGTAAGCTTGTTAAAAGTGGCTTCACTCTGGGACATTAATCAGCAATGATTTAGTACAGAACAAAATTGTCCAATGTGACTTACTGCATTTTATTCCTTGTGTTCTGAGGTTTTCCTCGATAGTAAATATGTGTTGATAGTTTGAACGGACAGCGAGCCAGACAACACGGAAGCTGCCATAGAAAACACAAAATTCTGTTGGTTCCGGCCTCGTGAGGCTCGTTTCGTCTTCGGCACCGTGTCGCTGGCTTTGCAGCCCGGTATGTTGTTATAAAAGTAAGGCGTTGTGTGAGAATAGCAGTGTTCCCTGATGTGAGCGACTGGCGTGAGAGGCAGAGGGGGGGCGCACTCAGTGCGCTGAGTGCTGAGAGCGAGAGAGTTCCCAGGCTGCGTTCCTGGTTTGAGCTCTAGCCATGGGAGAGAAATAAAAGAAGGAAAAACTCCACGTCGTCCACTGCGTCTTCTTGACTGGCTGCTGTCCCTTGGTTCCTGCGCTTATCACCATCTGCCTGTCTTCACCTGCACACCCCTTACCCCTCCACACCATCACAACTGGCGCTGCGAGCAGGATCGGAGACAGAAGGACCAAGGAGACACAGCCCAAGAAGACCGGACACCATGGCCAGCCAACTACCTCTGCACCCCCTGCATCAGCTCCCTATTCTCGCCAGCTGCGGGCTTCTCTGGCCGGGAGGAGAGAGAGCTGGCCCGATGGATGGATCCTCCTGCTGCAGTCGGCGCATCTCTCCTGGTGACAGCTGAGGCAAAATGGACTTTGCCTGTCGCCTGGGTGCTGCTGGGCCATGTCGCTTGTCAGCATTCTGGCTGCTGGCAGGGGCAGAGGACTGGGGTTTGTCCCCAGTTTTCACAGGTGCCGACCTCCGTCGCCTCCGCCTGGGCCGTCGTCCTGGGTGCTGTGTGCCCGTCACACAGCTGCGGACCTGCAGTGGTGGCCGTGCAGGTGGTGGCTGCTGGATTTCCTGCCTCGGGCTGGCGACTGTGGCTGTGGGTGCCTCTGGCTGACTTTGAAGTGGGGCGACGGCAGCATTGCCGGCCGTGTGGAGGATGTCGCCGTCGGCACTGCAGTCCTGCATCCACCTTTGGGCTTCCTTTACTGGCCTCTTCAGGGTGATGTGAGACGCTGTGGCCGGGGTGACCACATCGCGCTGCTCTCCCCAGTTCTCCAATGTGCTACTGGCCCACCTACGCCAGCCCCACGGCGGTCTACGCGTCTGGTAGAGAAACCAACAAAAAGGTATACCCTCAGTGCCCGCCTAGATGGCTGAACGCTTGCATAGTTAACTGACTTGGTCAGATGTTCTCAGGGACAGTTTTCATACTCCAGGACTGATTTCTTGTTAAATACCTCCTGAAAAGAGGTGTTGTGGACTACTTTTTTTTCTAATACCTTGTGACATTTTAATGTTGTCTTCTTTCTTTTTTGTATAAACAGTACATATCGATTGTTCCCCAAAGACGTAAAATGATGTACGCCTCTGTTTTTCAAAGTCGACAGTAATGACCAAGAGAAAACTACGTTGTGTGACTCTTGGGGAACCTTTGTCCAAAACGACAAAACCTACCCCGGTCCATGTTTTCCTGGGGGCTTGACTCTAAGGAGTTTGATCATTCCCTTTTTAGCCATTTTGTACCGGACTTTATGGAATCTTGTTCAAATAATAAGCCCCTTGTTGTCGTTTGGTACCCAATGCCCTGGAATTTAACAAATCCATTCAAAGTATATTTTGTACCCGACTTTCTCGGAATGTTGTTTTAAATAACAACTCCATTATAAAGTCATTTTGGTACTTGACATTTGGAATTTTGTTCAAATAACAAGTCCATTGTTGTCACTCGGTGCCTACCCATATTTTGGATTTTTTTAAAAAACAAATCCTTCGGAATGTTGTTTTAAATAACAAATCCTCTCTAAGTCATTTTGGTACTTGACATTTTGGAATTTTGTTCAAATAACAAGTCCATTGTTGTCACTCGGTGCTACCCAATGTTTTGGATTTTTTTAAAAAAACAAATCCTTCGGAATGTTGTTTTAAATAACAAATCCTCTCTAAGTCATTTTGGTACTTGACATTTTGGAGTTTTGTTCAAATAACAAGTCCATTGTTGTCACTCGGTGCCTACCCAATGTTTTGGATTCGTTTGAAAAACAAATCCTTCCTAGTCATTTTGGAACCTGACCTTTCGGAGTTTTGTTTTAAATAACAACTCCATTAAAGTCATTTTATGGTGCCAAAATTTGGGTTTTGTCCAGAAAACAAATCCTTTCTAGTCATTTTGTATTTGATATTTTGGAATTTTGTTTAAATTATATGCCATTCTAGTCAATGCGAATCTGCCGACTTTCAGAAGCCCTTTTAAAAAAGCAAGCCTCGTTAGTTGGAATGATATGAATACAAAGAATGAGAGAGAGATGTTTTGATGCTTTGTTTTGATACACTGATAAAAGGGTTTGTTTAGGAAGAAATGCCTCTTCAGACTTGAAGTCTAAAGCTCCAGTTTTCCCCATTGATTTATGTGTTGTACTTGATGACTCTGTCATTTTATGTCAGCGAGGACGCTGGTTGTAACAGAGTAGGGGGGGATGTAGCCGGGTGCTAACAGTGTATACATTTCTTTTGGTTACCTTTCGTGGATGAAAATGTTTTGTTCGAGAGTTATCTTCCCCTTACCTCCCTTGGTCGAATCTCATTTTTTTTTATTGTGTAAATTCTTTAAATCATGAATACCTCAGAACCTACATAGTTGTATGTACGTCACTAAAGTCACAAAAATTAATGTATTTGATTCATTACAACCGTACTGGGCTGAGAAGCCATATTTCTCTAAACTGGTATTTTGCACGAGCAATCTTGGCGCCATTTTCAATTGTCTGCCGAATGAATATTGAATAATTCTTGATTTTACAAAAAGTAAGAGGAAAACCGAAGAATCTGAAGATGCATGTTAAAAGTAAAGTCCATAAGCTTTCATTTCGTATATCGCATGCCTATGATCTTTTTGTACAAGCTTGCGACTATACGAAATGACTGACAGCGCCGGTCCCTTTAGCGAGTCGCCTTCTTTGTTTACTGTCGGAGTTTTGATCCAAATTGTCGTTTCATGAAATTCGGACTTCCCGATCGAAATCTTGCTAATGACTCCATTTCTGTTATGAATACAACTGAAAATGTGTAGAATTTATTATTAACAGACCGTTTCAACAGAGTATTTTTCAGTTGAAAATTGTGTCAAAAGTAGGAGCCGACGGCCTGGCGAAGTGGAAAGTCAGCTGTGTTTTCTATCAAACTTTAAACGCAAAGTTCTCCGCTTGGACGGCATCTTGGATAATGAAACTTATATGTATAAAAAGAGCGAGATGCCAGCTTTTTATTCATTACAAAATTATTTCACGCTGTTTAGTATTTTTTATCGAAATAAAGGAAAATATGACGTAAGCTTGTTAAAGTGGCTTCACTCTGGGACATTAATCAGCAATGATTTAGTACAGGAACAAAATTGTCAAATGTGACTTACTGCATTTTATTCCTTGTGTTCTGAGGTTTTCCTCGATAGTAAATATGTGTTGATAGTTTGAACGGACAGCGAGCCAGACAACACGGGAAACTGCCATAGAAAACACAAAATTCTGTTGGTTCCGGCCTCGTGAGGCTCGTTTCGTCTTCGGCACCATGTCGCTGGCTTTGCAGCCCGGTATGTTGTTATAAAAGTAAGGCGTTGTGTGAGAATAGCAGTGTTCCCTGATGTGAGCGACTGGCGTGGAAGGAGAAAATAAAGGGAGAAACTACACCTCGTCCTCCGTGTCTTCTTGACTGGCTGCTGTCCCTTGGTTCCTGCACTTCTCACCATCTGCCTGTCTTCACCTGCACACCCCTCACCCCTCCACACCATCACAGTAGTATACATTAGGGCTTCGTAGTTCAAACTTTAAATTCCAGTCAATTTCAGGAAGCAACGCCCAAGTATTCTCTCTTTTATGAAGTTTGTATTCGCGTTTGCCAAAATCGTTTGCTCTTAAATTTCTTATCTCTTCTAGGGTAGATGTTGCTGCCGTTTTTTGTCTTCAATTTCTGTTCGTTTGTAAACCCCATCATCTGTGTACTCAAATCCATAAACATTTCCTGGCACTCCTATTAGATCAAACTCAGTTGTGTCTCCTAGGTCTTTTAGCTCTACTGCAGTGCATTTAGGAGCTAGCTGCGCTTTTGATTCTGGCCCTCGAGACATTCTTTTTTATAATAAACAATTATAATAAACAAATTGTATAGGCAATCAATAATAAACAATCTACAATAAACAAACGTATTGAACTGGAGGGTCAGTCCGTAAGCATAGCTTAGCGTGCTTAGATTTTTCTAACTGCTCTTTTATTTTTTTAGCTCATCTTGTCCCTTATTATATAATTTTCACTTAAACATTCTCAAAACAAATCTTTGTCCTTAGTGTAAAATAATACAACCGATTTAACTGCGATCGAAAGTTTTTTAAGACAGCATTGTATTTTGAGTTAAGAGCCACACAAAAACTAAGGCGTGACGACCGCTAAAGGCTAGCTTTGACAGAGCTTTTTTTTTTTTTAAAAATGTCTCGTCGCCTGAACAGTCGCAATAATAAACAGTGTTTCAGTTCCCTCAAATAGTCATAGTAACGTTCTAACATCCTCATTTTGTGGGCTAGATCAACTAAAAATATATTATGCTGTCCCAAATAAACTTCCTTTCTTTGTAAGACTTGTTGTGCTTAATAGTTGTGAAAAATAATAACAATGTCTCGTAATGAAACCTGTAATTGTTTGTAACAAATCAAGTACGAAGACATTTTTTCCCACCCCCCAGTAATCCCACAGATAAAGAACAGTGCGGATCTTTTGGCAGAAATTTTAATCTATCCATCTGTTTTTATTAGAATATTTTTTTCTGCATTTTAAAAGGGCCCTTTTTTTTTTAGTCTGTTTTCTTCCCAATGTTTAACTGAGCATCACAAACCAAAAAATGTGCATCTGTATTGGGCCGTTCCGGGTCTGCTTCTTGTGAATATTATTTTTATACCATTTTGCCCTATCCTTTCTCCACTTCCAAACACTGTTGTCAAATGAAAGATCAAAATCCAGCCACAGTCCATATTTGTTTATTAAGTAGTCTTCAAGCCTTACTCTAAAGGCGAAGTTTTTTTACATACACGATCAACGCGGATCCCTTTGCCTACCTCCAGCGAACAACTTTCTTTTTTCATCGAAGTGTTGGTGAGGTAAAAGTCCGCGCCCTGAATACAGCCCGATCAACCTCCATTTATTACACAGTCAACCTTTCTAAATTTTTTGGGATTATAAAACACTTCTGATTCTCTATGAAAAGGAGTTGTTCCTTTCAGTAAATAAGAACAAAATTCCTTTTAAAGACTTCAGAGACTGATTTAGATGTAAGTTCCCAAAGAGTGTCTCCTTGTTTTATTTTCTGTAATGGCGTGATAACGTTTTCATAATAAATAACCGTTTTACTTTTATACGGGGTTAAGATTTTTTCTAGCCAGTCCAGGGTTAGTAACAACATCAAACTCAAGAGAATGTCGCTGACTGTGTATTTAGATAAAGGTCTTCAGACAGAACAACAGAACTGCTAGGATAAATGTCAGTGTATAAGTATTTTTCTTTTAGTGCGCCTTGGTAATATGGCATATGCGTCTTAACAGCTCAAAATCTAGAGGATGCAGAATCGGGTTCCCAAATGCTTCTGCTACTGCTCATCTTTAACATCGTTCTTTGCATCACCTGTTTTAACCTGTGCTTGAGGCCGTTTGGGCTTTGTATTCCTTGATAAACTTTCTCCTTCCTTCTTTTTAGGCAACCACAGATCAAATAAAGAGCAAAAATATCTGCCGCTCTTAGTCCCAAAGACTTCATTACCCTCCAGTTTATTAATATGTGATAAACGATTGCTCTGCCTAAATTAGCAACAACAGTAGCATTAGGATCTGTCAAATGTAATATCTATTTTGAATGATTAGTTTAGCATCCCCTGGCATTAAAAACCCATCGCCCAGCGCCAAGATCAGGGAACATAACTATTAAATCTTGTTCAGGTTGAATTGTTGATGGAGTATTTACACTAATTACAGTCTGCCTTATCCCTTTTTAAACACCGTGGGGTTCTTTCTCTTTTCTATATGGATCAGGTCACAACCGATGAGTTCATTTTTTATAAACAAAAAAGAATATAAATAAAAAAATATGGATGAAGATTTTGACGCGATTGAACCTATTAAGAAAAAAGATGAGATGAACTAGGCCCTTCATTGCAAAAAAAAATTGAAGGAGCGGGGTCTTTACTCACCAACAACGTCAAGAACTATTGCGACAGCGAATTGAATCATTCTATAGAAGCATAGGGCGAGAGCTGCCAGAAGTAGTTGATCCTAACGATTTTGAGGAAGAGGTGGCATTTGTATATAAGAACGGGGTGCTGGAGAGCGCGCGAAGGTTACTTTCAACGCAAAACCCAACCAAGTTTTTAAAAAAAAGCACAATCAACGAAAACTCCCTATTGCAAGGCAGAACAATTAAACCTTTTAGAGCTTAGAGCCGAAGCCGTTAGTCGTTTACAGAACTTTGGGCAAAAGTTGCCACCAATCTAAAAATAAAAATACATACCTCTTCAAGATTTAAGTCAAGAAGCAGATGAACAAATAGCAGAAATTGAAACGAGTTTAGATGATGAGACAGTCAGAGAAGCATTAAAACAATTAAGATTCTTCATTGCCTACACGTGACCCCCGGGGGTTTTAAAGGGAAATGCTTTTACACTGTAAGGGAGCATCTAAATCTCAATCTAGCAAATTTAAATAAGCTAGATAAAAATAGAAGCAGAAAAAATATACTCGCTGATGCGGATGATAACAATTTAGGGCCAGAGAAAAGGGTAGAATACAGAAGAAAATACAGGATTTAAGGCAAAAAAGGGTAGCTTTTTAGAAGCTCTGTCTGCTAAACAGGGCGCAGCTAGCAGCGCAAACAGCAAATAAGAAAACTATAAACAAATACTTATAAAACACTACGCTAGCAGAAAGAAAAGGATCGTTCAGGGAACAGGGATTACAATAGTTTAGTATTAAACGCTTTTGGGGTTTTGCTATCTCCACACTCTTTTATGCTTAACCGCAGTGCACCAACAGGGTCAGTAGCGCCCCCAACACCTCAACCTGGTAAAAGTTGGATTAGAAAACAATTACATCACTAGCAAACTTATTAAAGAATTAGCTGCCAAACCCGCTTGATGCTCTGCCGGCAAAATTTGGGCAGTGTTGTTAGTTGGGTTTTGTCTACTATAGGCAAAGTTGCTGGTTATATGGCCCCGACCATCTGGGGACATTAGGAGCGTTAGCTCCCTGGTTTAATTTTTATGAAATAAAGTATGGCTAATCCAGTAAAAGTTAAAAACACAACAAGGGCCGTCTTTTCGCTAGTATGGCTGTCAGTGCGAGGTAGATCAACAGGTGCGTGCTTTCTGGGCTGCTTTCTGTCGTGATCGCTTATAACTGGGGGGTGAATCGTTTTCTTCAGGCAAGGTACTTTTTTTAAAATGGATGGGGCGGGCCTTGTGTTTAACCATTTATTGTGCCCCTAAGTCTTGGTCGTCTCCACTATGAGGATTTTCATTGTTATAATTCTGTATCATGCCAATCTGCAGTCTAAGGTCAGAGGGTAGCATTATAACCCATGGCCTACAACAAAGTCAACCTTTGACCTAGCATGTGCAAGAACGTTTTGATCCTTTGTATCTAGCAGGCAAATCAACAGCAGAGTTAATAGCATCTTCAAAATTTAACAAAAATTTTTTTCTGGCATCAAAGCCTGTAGATTATCAACTATGCTAGACTTGGCCCTGTGCTTGCGCTCCAAATTACACACCAAAACGTATGTCCTTAGGGAGTCATTAAGCCCTTGCACTCCCTGGCATTGTAGGCCTTTACTTTTATCTAAGATAAATGTTGTCCAGGGATAGGGTGTTTTTTTTTCTATTGATCCTAATCTAACTTGTGCTTTTGGGGAAAAAGGTGTGGCTAGGCCAGTAGTCATAAGTATATTCTCTAACGTTCACCCCCCCAAATACAATGTGCCTAACCCATGAATTTCGGTCTAACTTTGTCAAAAAACAGTTTTAAGGATCAATGTTAAATTCATTGCAGATTCTTTCATATGCATTATTGTCCATTGGACTGTTGAATGGATAAAGCGCGTTGTCGTTGGGAGGGCACTTGCAGTTCAGTTAGTATGCGTCTGTACTGGTAATAAACATGAAAGTTTATACTGACCTTACTAAAAGATTAGGGTGGTTTAAATGGTCTGCATATGAAACACCGCAGCCAGTAGTTGCGCAGTAAACGGCAAAATTTAACTGATTTTGAAAAAAGCCATGGGTGGGATGTCCCATGCTGATGGTACTCTGTCACTCTTTATGGTGATTTAAATACTAGTTAGCGGGTTTACAAGTCTAACTTGGAAGCCGTATGATCCATCTACTGCAATGGTTAAATTGCTGAAGTCCAAAGATTTGGGGGTTTTAAAACGCTCCTACATTGTAAGTAACATGTTCAATATATTCAAAAGCTACCATTTTTTAAATTAATTTTTTAAATAGTTATAAAAAAAAGATGCGCATCTATAAAAACCAAAAAAACAAACTGTGCCCTTTTAAACCCACCCAATTGACAATAGGCGCGGGAATTATAGGGTTGCCCTTAGAGAAATTGGTTTTAAAAATTATGTGGGCTAACATATCTGAAAAAGATAAGAATAACTGGGTGGATGTTAAGGACGAACAAGGCAATATATTAAAACATTTAAAAATACCCGATGGGTACTACAACTTTTGTTCTTTAAAAGAATACTTAGCGAATATGGTATATTTTTAAAAATAACGAAGCAAACCTCAAATACTATAAATTTTCCAGAACTTAAAGAAAAAAAGGAGTATGTTTTTTCCTAGAAGCCTTGCAGAATTTTGGGCTTTTTTGGCAGTGGTGAAACAATAGCTTCACACACACGGCCTTGTAGAATGGGGCATTTATAAAATTTAGGTAATAGACCATCTGATTTTCTTGTAAATCCAATTTTGTATGTCAATTTACAACAGTTAAAAACATGTGCTAATTTGTTTGCCGGCTATCCATCTACAGTTCTAAAGGTTTTGCTACCAACTAGGGCAGGGTTTGCGATTTTCAGTTATATACGTTTTACGGAGACAACCAATTTAAAGAATTAAATTTGGGATACTATAAATCATTTGGGTGTAAAAATAACTAATCAAGATGGAAGGCCAGTTTTTTTGTTCTGATTTATTAATAGACCAAAAAGTAGAAGAGCATAACTAGAAAAGTAGCAAGGGCTCAGTCCCGCACGTTAATAGTGTAAGAAACTGAAGAAGTTATATGTGTGCTGCGGGGCAGGGGGTGGTTTAATCAACTAGGTTAATCACTCCAGGCCTTTTTGACCTAGATTACTGCATTGCTTTGTAGGACAAACGTGAGTGGGTGTGCGGCGTGGGTGGGAGTGGTAGCAGGGGGGTGGGGGGTAGGGGGGGTGCGTGCGGGGTGGGGTGGGCGTGTGTGGTTAATAACTAGGTTAATCAGCTCCAGGCCTTTTTTACCTAGATTAACTGCATTGCTTTTTATGGCAAAACGCTCTCTCTCACACATAACACACAAACAAACAAACACAAACAAACAAAAAACAAATAAAACAAACAACAAAACAACAACAAACAAACAAACAACAAACACATACGCGCGCGTGCAAACACTCTCGCATTCACACACGCACACACATATAATAGACAGGATGGTGCTTGCGGGGGGAATGTGAAGGGGTTTGTTTTTTTTGTTCATTTTTGTTCACACTTGAATGTCGTAAATTCGAGACAACCACCAAAACACTTAGCAGAATCCTGAATCAATAATCACAGGATCTCTTTCAGCTCTATGGAGCGGCGCCAGGTTGAGTGACTGCCAGAAAGCGCCCCACAAAACTGGGTCAATCGGCAGAACGCGATTGACCTACAAAGCCCACCTCTACCCCACCTGCTGGAGCTGCGCCAACACTCCCTTCACCTCTAAAAGGGTGCCTTCCGGGCGGTCGCCAATATGGGTTTAATAACCGACGCTGGGCTGTCCTCATAGGCTAGTATTGATTTTTTTTCACAGCAGCTAGCCAAAATACCACTTTAATTCTCCAGGACGCTTTTGGTTAGATTTTTTAAAACGGCTTTTGTTCTTTCAAGCCAATGGTCTAAAAGCAAAGATTACGAAGAGTTTTTACGTTTTTCAGCTTTGATCTCATAACCGACCTTCAACAAAACAGCGTAATTTCAGTTTATGTTATTCAATTTCATAAAAAAGCCTTTGTCAATCGCTCATAATTTAAATTTCTCTACAAAACAATTAACGTAAAAAATCATCCGTTCACTTACTGTCATTTCACGTTTTTTTCCCTTTCTTGGTTTCTAAAAGATTAGACCTCTTTGACCAGACCGTTTAGAACAAGGCGCGCCACGTTCCAATTTCTCAAGATAAAAATCATTTCCTGATGATACTTTTGTGTTTCAATATTATTTCTTTTTGCTCATTCGAATAAAGCAAATGCTCAGTTTGGCTTTCTTAAGAATTGGGGTCCATTGTGGTTTCTTGTGAAGAAGAACCGGCCTCCAAACCCAAATCAGTAATGGTTTTTAGTGTAGAGAGAAAACACACTGGGCGTCTGGTCGCTTGGGCTGTCACTGCAAAAAATGAAATCACGGGGGTCCCCCCAGAATGAGTTATACCTCCTATTGATTTGGGTGCGTGCGCACGTTCGCCACAATCGCGTGTGCAGGGCTCGTCGCCCCGCTGCACGCGTGCTCAACGATCAATATTAATTGGAGTTGTTCCTAAAAAAAGTCAAACCATATAGATGTTATTCATTTTATGTTCTGGAGAGAAGGTAAATATAAAGGTTTCACAATCACCCTATCTTAAACTAGCACGTAAGCCCCCCGTTTTAATGTGTTAATAACGTCAATATTTAGAGGTTTTGAGGTGTTTAATTTTGTTTAAAAACAATTGTTAAAATTGGTCAAAACTGACATGTGATGGACGTGATTTAGAGTAAAAGGGGTTTCGTGCAAAATAACATGGGTGGGCTTGAACCCGTATTTACCTTCTCTGTGTTTTAACAGCCCTACCCAAACAGTGAGTGTTTTCACAGCCCTAGCCCTAGACAGTGAGGTTTTCACAGCTCTCGACAGTGAGTGTTTCACCGCCCTCAACAGTAAGTGTTTTCCCCAGCCCTCGACAGGTTTTCACAGCCCTCAACAATAAGTGTTTTCACAGCCCTCCACAGTGAGTGTTTTCACAGCCCTCGACGGTGAGTGTTTTCACAGCCTCGATAGTGAGTGTTTTAACAACCCTCCACAGTGAGTGTTTTCACAGCCCCCGACAGTGAGTGTTTTAACAACCCTCCACAGTGAGTGTTTTCACAGCCCTCGACGGTGAGTGTTTTCACAGCCCCCAACAGTGAGTGTTTTAACAACCCTTGACAGTGAGTGTTTACACAGCCCTCGACGGTGAGTGTTTTAACAGCCCTAGCCCTCGACGGTGAGTGTTTTCACAGCCCCGACAGTGAGTGTTTTAACAACCTCGACAGTGAGTGTTTTCACAGCCCTCGACGGTTGAGTGTTTTCACAGCCCTCGACGGTGAGTGTTTTCACAGCCCTAGCCCTCGACAGTGAGTGTTTTCACAGCCCTCGACAGTGAGTGTTTTCACAGCCCTCGACAGTGAGTGTTTTCACAGCCCTCGACAACCAGTTTGTGTCAAAACATTGTTTTAAGAAAACGTTCCCGGGATTTTGTACTCTTTCTTCTCATTTAATATTTAACTGTTACTTTTCTGTCGCTTGCAAATTTAACGTACCCATAATAATATTAGGCTAGTTGATAAAACGCCCAAACCGAAAGTCAGTGAGAGTCCCGAAAGTAGGGACGTGAAAAAGAAGTATTGGCAGTGTCGAAGCGAAATAATTCATCAAGCAGTCAATCTGGGGAAACCAATAGCGACTAGTTGTTCAGCATAAGCAGCCTTAGATGCATCACAATCATATTGCTTGTTTTTTTTTCTTTTTTTTTTTGGTACACTGTTGATTTTGGATTGCTGACGATAATTATGGAGCATAAAGTTAACGTTTGTAAAGGGGCAAAAAGAGAAAGGGAGATCATTCAATTAGTGAGTGCCGCTCATCTGCTGCCAAACTTCTCAAGATTTCCTTTCGTTCTTCCCACATGTACAGAAACAGCTCTACGCCGAAGATTAGGGCCGCGTTTTCATTAAGAGGGTTATCAGTCTTTCGAATGTATTACCAAGAACTTCCATCACTACAGCGGAGCTCTTACAGGTTAGAAAATCATTGTTAAAATGTTTGCTTCAAAGTTCAAGAACGATTGGAGTATTGGAATAAGTTGACCATGGATGCAAATGGGCACCCCTAGTTACAAGCTTAGGAAAAAAAAAAAGGAAAACTTTTTCTTATAGAGAGCAAGCAAAAAGGCTGTCACAGCCTATGCCAATATGATGTAATAATGATATGATATAAAGGTGTCTGTAGTAGTAGTAGTAGTAGTAGGGACTGGCTTCATTAGCCTAGACCTCGCGGTCTATCATGTGTCCCCTCTAAATTTCTTCACTTTTTGGGTCATATGGCATGCTACAATTAATATCTTCATTGCAGTCCATCATAGTCATGAAACAATTCTCTAAATTTTGAATCATTGTCTAGAAAATTCTTGAAAGTATTAATATCAGGTGCAAATTTAATGGTAGTAGGTATTTCATTCCAGTGGTTAGCAACTCTATAAGAAAATGAAAATTTACATTGATTAGTGTTACAGTGCTTTATAAAAATCTTTCCTCAGAGTTTCTAGTACTCAAGTTTGTGCAACAGAAAAGAAGTCCTCAATGTCAATATCATCATAGCCATTAAAGATCTTAAAAACTTGAATTAGGTCACCTCTGATCCTTCTTCCCTCAGCGAGTGCAGATTCAAATATTTCAATCTTTCATTATATGATAAGTTTTTGCAATGCTTCAGCAATTTGGTAGCTCGTCTTTGAACCTTTTCAAACATTATTGATTGACGCTTTAAAAAAGGCTCCAAATCACATTAGCATACTCCAAATGTGGCCTGACAAAAGCTTTGTATAATTTCAAAATAGTATCTTTATCTAAATAAGTAAAACTCCTTTTTATGATACCTAACATCTGGTTAGCTTTATTTACCACTCTCTGTAAGTGAGGGTCAAATGACAACCTGCTATCGAAGGTAACACCCAAGTCTTTTTCTTCAGTAAGAGCCACTACTTGGTGATAAACATCATTCTCCATCATTTTATATTCATTATTTTGATTATTATTCTGACGTGCAATACACCACACTTGGTCATGTTGAAATACAGATTCCACGACTCAGACCACTCTTGCAGTTTGTAGATATCGTTTTGAATACAAGTACTCTTTGATGTACAATTGTAAATCTTAGTTCATCTGCGAATATTTTACATGGACTGACAGGTTGTCTGGTAGATCATTTATAAAAATAGTGAAAAGAACCGGTCCCAATATACTTCCTTGAGGGATACCACTAAGTACATTAAAATTTCTTTGATTTGGCTGCCCCTACTCTGACTTGCGAGTTCTATCACTCAGAAAGTTTTTGATCCATTTTAATAAGGTGCCACCAATACCGTATGCTGCTAGCTTTATAAGGAGTCTCTATGCGAAAACCGTATCAAAAGCTTTTCTAAAAAATGTAAAAATCCATGTATATGATATCAATTTCTTGTCTGCCATCTAGCATTGTTGTATATCCTCCATAAACTCTAACAGCTGTGTGACACATGATCGTTTTTTTCAAAAACCATGCGACATTTAGAATATAAATTATTATCTGTAAAATAGGAGACCATTGAGCCCTCTGACAATACTTTCTAAAACCTTGCATAAGATACAAGTAAGACTTACAGGTCTGTAGTTGCTCGGTTCACATTTTGTACCTTTCTTAAAAATCGCTGTCACCTCTGCCGTTTTCCAGTCTTCAGGTAATACACCAGTTTCAAGTGTCTTATTAAAAAATGAACACAGTGGAACAGATATAGTTCCTCACATAGCTCTTTTAGTACCCTTGGTGGCAATAAATCAGGACCCTGTGCCTTATTTGGGTTAAGTTGTTTTAATTTACTCTCCACAGCTTTGGGAGTGACTCGAATTTCTGTTAACATTACCCCATTTGAATAACATCCTTCTCTCAAGTCCGGAATATCGCATAAATTTTCTTGGGTTAAATACACTTGAAAAAAATGTATTTAACATTGAGCCTTATCCATGTCATCCACCGCAAATGTACCATCAGGTCTCTTTAATGCACTTACACCTGTACTCATTTTCATTTGCTGTTGCACATACCTCCAAAACTTTTTTGGATTTATTTTACCTTCATTGGCGATCTGCTTCTCATAATCTCTTCTTATTCTGTAGTAAAGAATAATAATGTTCTTTACAACAAAAAAGTATTTAAAAAAATTTAAGTGAGATTTTGATAAATGATCGTGGTATGTGATAGCAAGAAATTCAAGAACTCGTGGAGGATGGAAGGAGGAGGGGGGAGGGGAGGGGGAGAAGAACACTTGGGGGAGGGGATCTTCCCCAGCCCAGCCCAGCCCAATCTTTTTCTATATTTGACTCATTTGCGTTTGAGCATGTTTTCCTTCAGTTGTGTTTGCTTTTCATAAAGAACACGTCCTGAATAGTCATAAATATTTTAACCAAAGTAGCACAATGTTTTCCTTCAGTTGTGTTTGCTTTTCATAAAGAACACGTCCTGAATAGTCATAAATATTTTAACCAAAGTAGCACATTAGCTTTAACATCATTTTTTAAAAGTTTCATCCTTAAATCAGAAGCGCACCTTCAAAGGTTGTGGGGTTTTGAGTGGGGGTGGCTAAACTCTAGTATTGCCTTTAGTTCCAAATGGCAGGGAATTCTTCAGCACTACTGGAACTTTGAATTCATGGCTGTAACATGGTGGCTATGCTCTGGGCCGAGTTCATTTGACATTTGGATGGTGGATTTGATAGATGGGCAATTTGTGTTTAGGGAGACCTCCTTGTTTCTCAGATATTGATCTGGTGTTTGACACTGTTCAAAGCATGAAGCATACTCACAATTGTTTGACTGCTCAAATATATGTGTTGTAGGGATGCAAAGCGTTAGAAAGAAGCATATTCAGGATATGTACATATTGGGGATTTGTAATTGTATGCTTGTTCTCTCATAATTATCTGGTGTTGACTTATCTGATTAAGCCCATTTTATCGGCAATGATGCTGATTTGAATTTAACACCAGTTATTTGATAGAGGATGTTGGATGAAGGTTCGGGTATATATCATAAACTTCTGTGGTATAGTTGCTGTCTTCCAAAATAAGATGCCAAGGTCACACTGAGCAAGGTAAGATAAGATAAGATAATGTTGCTTATAGCCCAGCCGACCGCAAAGGGCCACATCAGGGCTGTCACCACGTTAAAATCAACTCACCAGTCATCTGAGCAAGGTAGAATACATGTGACCCATTGTTTCACTCGCCTCTTAAAGTGGCTGTATGTGTTCATGGAGGTTCTGCTGTTCCTTGCTTTGCTCACGAGGTGATACAAGATGGTTTTATGATCAGCAAACTGCCTGGTAAGGGAAGCCGGTCTGTCACTTTCAGATCAGTTGTTTCATACAGCAATGAAACAGAAACAGATGGACCTAAATTATGACGTACTGCCTGGGTTGGACTCTGTTTTGGGGCTGTGACAGAAACAGTTTAACAGCAATAGCTTTGGTCTTGTGACTGAGGAAATCAAATCCACCAGTTTATATCTCCCTGATGTGTGCAAAATGGCTGTGATATAATTTGTCAGAGGCCTTTGCAAACCACACTATGAGTTGTAACATCACACACTCAGACACACATGTGCACACACACACACACACGTGCGCACACACATGCACACACACACACACAGGCACACACAAACACACACAGGCACACAAACACACACACACACGATCAGACCTCACGATCCTCACACAATCAGACCATGTATAGTACTATGGTATCCGGTTTTCCTCTGTCCATCAGTCCATGTATAGTACTATGGTATCCTGGTTTCTTCACACTGTCAGTCCATGAGTAGTACTATGGTATCCTGGTTTCCTCACACTATCAGACCATGTATAGTACTATGGTATCCTGGTTTCCTCTCTCCATCAGTCCATGTATAGCACTATGGTATCCGGTTCTCTCTCCATCGTCCATGTATATACTATGTTATCCTGGTTTCCTCTCTCCATCAGTCCATGTATAGTACTATGGTATCCTGGTTTCCTCTCTCCATCAGTCCATGTATAGTACTATGTATCCTGGTTTCCCTCTCCATCAGACATGTATACACTATGGTATCCTGGTTTCCTCTCTCATCAGACAATGTATAGTACTATGGTCTCCTGGTTTCCTCTCTCCATCAGTCCATGAGTATACTAGGGTCTCCTGGTTTCCTCTCTCCTCAACCATGTATAGTACTATGGTATCCTGGTTTCCTCTCTCCATCAGACCATGTATAGTACTATGTCTCCTGGTTTCCTCACACTATCAGTCCATGTATAGTACTATGGAAATCCTGGTTTTCCTCACACTATAACAGTATCAGACCATGTATAGTACTATGGTTTTCTGGTTTCCTCTCTCCATCAGACCATGTATAGCACTATGGTACCTGGTTTCCTCTCTCCATCAGACCATGTATATACTATGGTCCCTGGTTTCCCTCTCCATCAGCCATGTTATAGTACTATGGTCTCCTGGTTTCCTCTCTCCATCAGTCCATGTATAGTACTATGGTATCCTGTTCCTCTCTCCACAACCATGTATACACTATGGTATCCTGGTTTCCTCACACTATCACAGTATCAGACCATGTAAGTACTATGGTCTCCTGTTTCCTCTCTCCATCAGACCATGTATAGTACTTGGTCTCCTGTTTCCCTCTCTCCATCAGTCCATGATAGTACAATGGTACCCTGGTTTCCTCTCTCCATCAGCCCAAATGTATAGTACTAGGGTATATCCGGGTTTCCTCTCTCCATCAGACCATGTATAGTACTATGTATCCTGGTTTTCCTCTCTCCATCAGACCATGTAAAGCACTATGGTATCCTGGTTTCCTCTCTCCATCAGACCATGTATAGTAATATGGTATCCGGGTTTCCTCTCTCCATCAGACCATGTATAGCACTAGGGTATCCGGGTTTCCTCTCTCCATCAGTCCATGAGTAGTACTATGGTATCCTGGTTTCCTCACACTATCAACCATGTATAGTACTATGGATCCGGGTTTCCTCTCTCCACAACCATGTATAGAAACTTTGGTATCCTGATTTCTCTGCGATCAGTTCAGGCTGT
>JAFLJL010015034.1:15586-31552 GCA_018398815.1 Conus ventricosus | reverse complement strand
AACGGGGGATATATTAATACATACATCCCTGTCTACTGTCTTATACAGTGACAGTATGAGAGAGATTGGATCATTCTGCCTTCCCACCAGCTAGAGGCTTCCTCCCTATCTTCAGCCCCCGAGGAGAGATGGTATACAGATAAACCAATCATCCCACGCACTCAGAGAGAGGGTACACACCAAACAAACCCGTGGGGCACACACGTATGTATACAGGTACATGTGTACCCACGGAGTACATGTGTACCCTCACTCGAGTGGAGTGGGGTTTGTTGAAAGTGCTGGGTTCTAGAACAACAAAGTTAATTTGGTCGTTGGATGTGACACCTTGTCAAAAAACCTCACCTGGTTCGACAGAGTTGTTCTGTTCAACAAACCCACTCTAGTTCGACAAGTTGATTCTAGTTAAACAAACCTCACCTAGTTCAAAAAAAATCTTTATATAACCAGCGGCGGCGTCCCCACCCCCTTATTCGAACCTGCACCCCGAACGGCTTCAAAAGGGGGTCAAACGGCGTCTGTGTGAGTTGTGAGTGTGTGTGTTTCCAACACCCCCACTCCCCCTCCCACCCCGCTCTCAGTGCGTCATAAAAAAACCCCCGCGGGGAAATTAGTGTGTGACATGTACACCCGGGTAGCCTGCATCAACACGGGGTTGTTTGAGTGTGGGGAAGGTGACCAACACCCCCAACTCCCCTCCCCCCTTGCGCCCCCAGTGCATCACTAAAAAAAAACCCCGCGGGATGGGGTGTGTGACTAACACTACGGTCCTGCATAACCCCGGGGGGTTACGTTTGGGGGTACCGGGGTTACGTTATGAACCCGCGGGGTTTTCGTTTAGTGTGTGAGGGGGTGTGTTTTGTGGGGGTGTGGGTGTGCCGGAGATTTGGGTGTGTTTTTGGGTTCGGATGGTGTTGTGGAGTGGTGGCTGTGTGAGTGGGGTCGTGTGAGTTGTGTCGGTGCTGTGTGAGTGATGTGGTTTGGGGTGTGTGTTAAAAGATTCGAAAATCTCCCCCCCACCAGCCTAAGGCTTCCCCCGTATTTCAGCCCCCAGGAGAAGGTAACAGATAACCCATCCCCCACTCGAGAGAGGTACCCCACCAAAAAAACCCCGGGGGGCACACATATTATACAGTTCTTGACCCACGGAACATGGTACCCTCCTCATGGATGGGGTTGTTGAAAGGCGTGGGTTGCTAGAATAAACTATTTAATTAGGTCGACAGGATGTGGCACCTCTTTTCAAAACCTCACTCGGGTTTTCGACAAGTTGATTCTATTCAACAAACCCACTCATTCGACAGAGTTTTCTAGTTCAAAAAAACCCAACCTAGTCAAAAAATCTTTTATAACGCGACGGCGGCGTCCCCCCCATTATTCGACCTTACCCCCGAAAGTTCAAAGGGGGCAAAGGGGTCTGTGGAGTGTGTGAGTGTGTGTGTACCCAACACCCCCCCCCCTCCCACTCCGCTCCAGGCGTCACAAAAACAAACCCCGGGGGGGAAAGGGGTGGTGACATGTACACCACGGAAGCCTGCACAACCCGAGGGTGTAGTGTGGGGGTTTTTGGGCCCCACCACACACCCCCTTCACACTCGCGCTCCAGGCGCCTATAAACCCCCGGGGGTTGGGTTTGTGAATTACACGGTACCTGCATCAACCCGGGGGTGTGTGATGTGTGAGTGTGTGTGTGTATCCAACAGCACACTCCCCTCCCACTCGCGCTCTCATGCATCACAAAACAAACAAGGGGGGGGATGGGTGTGTGCATGTACACCACGGTACCTGCACAACCCGAGGGGTTACGTTTGGGCGGTACCTGGGGGGTTTGTTTCGTTGTGGTGGGGGTCTGTGTGAGGTGTGTCTGTGTGAGTGTGTGTCTTTGAGTGTTTGAGTGGTGCCTTTGGTTGTGTCTGGGGCCTGTGGAGGTGTTTGTGTGGTGGTTTTTGTGGTCGTGTGAGTTTGTCTGTGAGAGTGTGGTTGTGTGTCTGTGATGGTCTGTTGTCGTGTGAGTTGGTCTTGTTCTTTGGTCTGTGTGAGGTGTGTCTGTTGGGTGTGTAGGGCTGTGTGGGGGGTTCTGTTGTCTGTGTGGTGTGTGTCTGTGTGCTGTGTGAGTGCGGTTGAGTGGTGTCGGGTATCTGTGTGAGGCGTGGTGCGGTTGTGTTGAGTGTGTTCCTGTTTTCTGGGTGAGTGTGAGTTGTGTGATGTGTTTGTATCACACACATCCAACACACCTCTTCACATCGCGCCCTTCAGAGCATCACCTGAAACCACGGGGTATAGGTGTGTGATTACACGCATAGCCTGCGTATCGCCCAGGGTACGTTTGTGAACTGGGGTTTAAATTAGAGTGTAACCCGCGTGGGTTACGAATGTGGTGGTTGGTTGGTGAGTTGTTGTGTTAAAGTGTTGTCTTGTGAGTGTGTTTTGTTGTGTGGTGGTTTTGAGTTGGTCCAACACCACATCTCCCCAACTCGCTCTCAGGCATCACTTAAAAACCCCCGGTGAGTTTTGTGTTGACTGGGGCTCAACCCGAAAGGGGGTACGTTTGTGTTAACGGGGGTTACTTTCGGTGTGAGTGTGTTTTGTGAGAGTGTGTCTTGTGTTTGATGTGTCTGTGTACGTGGTGTGTAATTTGCGTGTGAGTGTATAGATCTATGTATGGGGTCTGCACTGTGGATGTGTTGGTGTGTGTACCACGGATTGTGTGCTGCATCAAACAAGACATCCCCTCCACACTCGCGCTTCTAGAGCACATAAAAAAACCCCGGGAATGGAGTGTGCTAGTTAACAACCGGTAGTCTGCGTGAACCGAAGGTTACTTTGGTAGTGAACCTGCGGGTTACTTAGAGTATACCCGCAGGTAAATTAGTTGTGAGAAAAGCTGTATGAACGAGGTGGGCCTTAGTGTGAGTGTGCAGTCTGAGCTAAATGGTGCTGTGGAGTGTGTGTTGTGTGGATGTGTGTCCTTGAGAGTGTGTCGTTAAGTCGTCTGGTGTGACGTTAGTGCCTGTGTGACTGTGTTTGTTGCAGTGCGGTGAGTTTGTATAGAGAGATTGTCATCGGGCATTCCACCAACCAAAGGCTTCCCACCCTATTTTCGGGCCCCGAGAGAAGGTATAAAAAACCCAATCATCCCACGCACTCGAGAGAGGTACCCACCAGCTAAACCAGTGAGGCGCACACGTAGTCACAGGTACATTTGTACCCACGGCATGTGTACCTCACTCGAGTGGAGTGGGTTTTGTTGAAAGTGTGGGTTGCTAGAACTTAAGTTGATTTAGTGTCGAGGATGTGAGTCCTGTCTTCAACAATACTCTGTTCGACAGAGTTGATTTAGTTAACAACTACCTAGTTCGACAGAGTTGATTAGTTCAAACTCACTTAGTCAGAAAAAGTTTAAATAACGCAGCGCGGCGTCCCCCCCATTTACGACCTTAGCACCCACGACAGCCCCAAAGGTCTAAAAGCGAAGCTCTGTGAGTGAGTGAGTGTGGTACCACACACACACCCCCCCACTCGCGCTGTCAAGCGTCATAAACAAACCCGCTTGGTATTGTGGAGTGTTTTGGTAAAGTCCTGCGAACCGAGGGATGTGAGTGTGGGTGTGGTGTATCACACACACACCCCACCTTTCGCAGTGATTCATCAACAAAAACCCCTGCGGGGTATGTAGGTTGTTCTGTTACATACGGAACCTCAACACTCAGAAAAGTTACGTTTAGTGTGTACCGCGGGTTACTTAGTAAACCCACGGTTACGTTTAGGTGTGGAGTGTTGTCTGGTGAGGATGAGTGGTGCCTGGAGATGTTTAGTGTCTGTGTAGGTGTGTCTGTGGTGTGTGTACGTGTGAGTGTAGCTGTGGTTGTGAGATGCTGTGTGCTGTGTGTGTGTGAGTTGGGGTGTTCGTATGAGAGACGGTTCATTCTTGCCTTCCCACCACTGAGGCTTCCTCCCTATCTTCAGCCCCCGAGGAGAGATGGTAAACAGATAAACCACATCCCACGCCACTCAGAGAGGTACACACCAAACAAACCCCGTGGGGCACACACTATGTAACAGGTACATGTGACCCAGGATACATGTGTACCCACTCGAGTGGAGTGAGGGTTTGTTGAAGTGCGTGGGTTGCTAGATCACTATGTTGAATTTAGGTCGACGGTGTGAGTCACTCTCTGTCAACAACCACTGGTTCGACAGAGTGATCTGTTCACAACCTCATCTAGTGACGAGTTGATTCTAGTTCAACAAACTCACTCTAGTTCAGAAAAGTTTATATAACGCGAGCGGCGCGTCCCCCGCCATTATTCGACTTCCCCAAGTTCTAAAGGGTGCGAGGTCGTGTGGATGTGTAGGTGTGTGTATCCAACACACACACTCCCTCCACCTCGCGCTCAGTGCGTCGCTAAAAACCCCGCGGGGTATGTGGTGTGTGACATGTCACCACGGTAGCCTCCATCACCCCGAGGTGTGTGATGGTGTGTGTGTGTTCACATACACACCCCCCACACTCGCGCTCTACATGCGTACAAACAAACCCGGGTAGTTGGAGTGTACTGACACCAGGTAGCCTGCATCAACCCAGTGGTGTGGTGGTAGTGTGTGGTCCAAACACACTCCCCTCCACACTCGCGTTTCAGTGCATCACCACAAACCCCGCGCGGGTTGGTTGTGACATGTCACCACGGCCCGTATACCCGAGTGGTTACGTTTGTGCGATGTACCAGCGGGTTACGTTTTGTGGAGTGTGTGTTGGTCAGGTGGTAGTCGTGTGAGTGTGTGTCTGTGTGAGTGCGTGATGTGGGTGTGTGCCTGTGTGGTGGTGTGTTGTTCTGTGTGAGTGTGGGTTCTGTGTGATGTGTGTGTGTGTCTGTGTGAGTTGTGTCTGTGTGAGTGTGTGTTGTGTGTAGTGTGTGTAGTGTCTGTGTGACTGTGTGTCTGTGTGTCTGAGTGTCTGGTGAGTGGTGTGTGTGTCGGTGTGAGGTGTGTCTGAGTGTAGTGTGTCGTGTGTCGTGTTAGTGTGAGTGTGTCGGTGTCTGTGTGTGTTTCCACCCTCTAAACGCCATCCTCCTCATCACGTTCTGAGCATACAAACCGCGGGAAATGTGTGTGTGAGTAATGGTTAGCCTGGTGACCCACAAGGTACGTTTGTGTGTGTACCTGCGGGTTACGATTAGTTGATACCCGCGTGGTACGATTAGTGTGTGAGTTGTGTCGTGTGTTGTCCTGTGTGTTGTGTGTGTGTTGTGAGGGTGTGAGTTGTGTGTCGAGGTGTTGTGTGTACCAACTACCCTCCAACACACACACTCACCTCCACACCCGCCAGAGCATCACTAAACAAACCCGCGGAAATGGTTGCTGGACAGCACTGACGTACCTGGTGAACCCAGGTCACGTTATGTGGTACCGGGGTTACGATTGTGTATACCGTGGGGTTACGATTATGTGTCTTGTGATGTGTCAGAGTGTCAGTTATGTGTGTTGGTTGTGAGTGTGTGATTGAGTTGTTTGAGTTTGTATCCAACACACACACTCCCTCCACACTCGCCGCTTCAGTGATACTAAACAAACCACGGTATGTGTGTCTGACATGTACACCACGGTACGCATCAACCCGAGGGACTATTGGTGTGTACCCGGTTTACGTTCGGTGTTGAGTGTGTGTCTGTGTGAGGTGTGTCTGTGTGAGTATGTGTCTGTGTGTCTGTGTGAGGTCTGTGTGTCTGTGTGAGTGTGTGAGTGTGGTCTGTGGAGTGTGTCTGTGTCTTGTGTGGTGTGTGTGTGGGGTTGTGGTTTTTGTGTGTGTGCATCCAACACACACCCCACCCTCCACACTCGCGCTCTTGAGAAACTAAACAAACCCCGCGGATATGGGTGTGTGACATTACACTAGGTAGCCTGCGTGAACCCACAAGGTTACGTTTGGTGTGTACCTGCGGGTTCGTTTAGTTATACCCGCGGGGTTACGTTTAGTGTTGTGTGGTGTGTGTGAGGGTGGTGGTGCCTGAGAGTGTGTGAGTGCTTGTCTGAGTCTGTGTGAGTGTGTGTCTGTGTGAGTGTGTGTCTGTTGAGTGTGTGTCTGTGTGTCTGTGTGGTGAGCTGTGGTGTGTGATGTGTGATGTGTGGTGTGTGAGTGTGTGTGTGAGAGATTGGTCATTCTGCTTCCCCACCAGCCTAGAGCTTCCTCCCCTATCTAGCCCCCCAAGGTTACGAAAACCAATCATCCCACGCACTCAGACGGAGAGGGACAAACAAACACCCGTGGGGCACACACGTATTACAGGTACATGTGTACCCACGAGTACATGGTGTACCCTCACTCGAGTGTGGGGTTTGTTGAAAGTGCGTGGGTTCTAGAAACATGTTGAATTTAGGTCGACAGGATGTGAGTCACTCTCTGTTCAACAAACCTCACTCTGGTCGACAGAGTTGATTCTAGTTCAACAAACCTCACTCTAGTTCGACAGAGTTGATTCTAGTTCAACAAACTCACTCTAGTTCAGAAAAGTCTTTATGTAACGCGAGCGCGGCGTTCCCCGCCCATTATTCGACCTTAGCACCCACGAACGAGCTTCTAAAGGGTCAAAGCGAGCGTCTGTGTGAGTGTGTGAGTGTGTGTGTAACCAACACACACACTCCCCACACACTCGCGCTTCCAGTGCGTTATAGAACAAACCCCGCGGGTTATGTGGTTGTGTGACATGTACACCACGGTAGCCTGCATCAACCCGAGGTGTGTGAGTGTGTGAGTGTGTGTGTATCCAACACACACACTCCCCATCCACACTCGCGCTCTCAGTGCGTCACTAAACAAACCCCACGGGGTATGTGGTGTGTGACATGTACACACGGTAGCCTGCAATCAACCCGAGGGGTTACGATTGGTGTGTACCTGCGAGTTACGTTTCGTGTGTACAGTAGTGTTGTGTGAGTGTGTGTTAGTGTGAGTGTGTGTCTGTGTGAGTTGTGAGTGTGTGTCTGTGTGAGTGTGTGTCTGTGTGTCTGTGTGAGTGTGTGTCTGTGTGTATGTGTGATTGTGTGTCTGTGTGAGTGATGTGTGAGTGTGTGTCTGTGTGATGTGTGTTGTGTGAGTGTGTGTAGTGTAGTGTGATGTGTGTCATGTGTGTCTGTTCAGTGAGTATGTGTCCCCGAGTCTGTGTGAGTGTGTGTATGTGTGTTTGTGAGTAAGTCATGTGTCCTGTGTGTCTGTGTAAAAAAAGTGTGGACGTGTGTCAGTGTGAGGCGTGAGTGTGACGTGTGTCTGTGATCTCTGAGTGGAGTGGGGTTTGTCTTGTGTCGTGTGTTGAGTGTTGAGTGATTTGTGTGTCTGTGATGTGTATCACCTCTCAACACAACACACCGTCCATTGATCACTCACAAACACTCGCGTCACAGAGTTGTTCATTCACAAACCAACTCTAGCCGCAAAAGGTTATAACGCTGGCGTGTTGACCTGACGACGTTCGGTGGAGCGTCTGGTGAATGATCAGTGTGGTTGTACGTCCCCCCCCCGTTATGCGTCTAAAAAACCCCGGGGGTGTGTGTGTGGTGATGTCCGGGTAGCTGTCAGAGGGTGTGTGGGTGTGATGGTGTGTATCCACAACACACTCCCCCCACCTCGCGCTCTCAGTTGCTCACTAAAAACCCCGCGGGTATGTGGGTGACATACACACGTAGCCTGCATCAACCGAGGGTGTGTAGTTAGTGTGTGTACCCTGTCCCGTGTCTAAGTGGTGGGTTTTGAATGTGTGTGTCCGTGTTGGAGTGGGTGTTCGTGTGAGTGTGTGTGTCGTGTGAGTTGTCTGTGTGTCTGTGTTGATGTGTGTGGTCTGTATGTTTCTGTCTGTGGAGTGTGTGGGGTCGTGAGTGTGTGTTTGTGTGTGTGTCTGATGTGACGTGCTTGTGAGTGTGTTACTGTGTTTCGTGGTGTGTGAGTGTGGTCTGTGTGTCGTGAGTGCGTGACGTGTTAGTGTGTTGTGTTCTTGCGTGTTCTATTATCCGTACACACACCTCCAACACCACACTCCCTCCACACTCGCTTCAGAGCATCACTAAACAAACCCCTGGAGATGGGTGTGTGACATGTACACGCGTAGCCTGCGGAACCCACGTACGTTTGTGTTACCTGCGTTACGATATGTATACCCCGGGTTACGATTATGTGTGAGTGTGTGTCTTGTGAGGTCGTGGTCTGTGTGTGTGTGACGTGTGAGTGTGTTAGAGTGTGTGTGTGAGTGTGTTGTGAGTTGTGTACCAACACACCTCCCACACAACCCCCCCCAGCTCGCCCGAGAGATCACTAAACAAACCCGCGGAGATGTAGGTGTGTGACATGTACACCGGAGCCCGTGCAACCCACGGGTACGTTTTGTGTTACCTGCGGTTACGTTTGTGTAACCCCGGAGTACGTATGAGTCTGGAGTGTCTGTGTTGAGTGTTCTGTTGTGTAGTGTGTGGTGTTGGTGTACCCAAAAAAAATTTTTCCCCCCCTTAGGTTTTTTTCCCCCCGGGGGTTTTGGGTTTACAAACCCCCCTCCCCTCCCCTATTTTTCCCCCCCCCCAAAAAGGGGTTTTTTTTTCCGGGGGGGGTTTAAAATTTTTGTTTTTTGGGGGTTTTTTGGGGTTTGGGGTTGTTTGTGGTGGTTGTGTCCCGGGGTTTTTTTCCCCCGGGGTGTAGGGGTCCCCCCCCCCTTTTTGGGGGCCCCCCCCAAAGGGGTTTGGGTGTTTTGTGTTTTAAAACTTTCTTTTTCCCCGGTAATTTTTTTGGGGGGAATTTTTTATTTTCCCCAAAAGGAGGGGCTTTTTTGGGCCCCCGGGTTTTTCGTTAAATTTTAATTTTAGGGGGGCGGGGTTTTGGGGGGCCTAGTAAGGTCTGTGTCCCGGGTTGGGGGTTTTTTGTGGGGGGTTTTTTTTTGGTTTTCTAGAAATCCTTTTTTGGGGAAAAGGGGGATTTTAAAAAAATTTCCCCTTTGCGGTGTTTTCCCCCCTTGGCAAAGTTATTAATTTTTTCTTAGCCCAAAAGGGTTTTTTTGGAGGGGGTTTTTTCCCTTTTTTAAAGGGCGGTTTTTAAATGGAAACCCCCCAAATTTAACAAAAAACCCCCCCGGGTTGTTTCCCAAACCCCCCCTTTTTTAAAGGGAAATCTTTTTTTAAAGGGGGGGTTTTGGGGTTTTTAAAAAATTTTCCCCCCCCCTTGGGGGCCCCCCCCGGGGGGGGGGGGAGTGGTGTGTTAAAACCCCCCCCCCCCCAATCTTTTTCCCCCCCCGGGGTTTTTTAAAAACCCCGGGAAGGGGGAGGGGGAGGGGGGGAGTTCCCAAAAATTTTTTGGGAAAGGGGTTTCCCCCGGGGGGTGTGTGGGTGGTCGGTGGGGTTTTTGGTTTTCTGGTGTTTGGGTTGGGGTTTTTGGGGGTGTTGTGGGAGGGAAAATTTTTTTTCCCCCCCCCTTTAAATTTTTCCAAAAAAGGGGTGGGAAAATTTTTCCCCCCGGGGGGGTTTTAAAAAGTGGGGAAAATTTTTTTTTGGGGTGTTTCGGTATTTTGGGGTTTGGGGGGGGGGTTGTGTAAATGGTGGTGGTTATTGTTTTTGGGGGGATGTGGGTTTTTTTTTTATTTGGGGCCGGGGCATTTCCCCCCCCTTTTTTGGGAAATTTAAAAAAATTTTTTTTTGAAAATTATTAAAAACCCCCCCCCCCCTGAAACCGGACGTTTAAAAAACCCCCGGGGGTTTTGGGGGGTTTTTTTTGGGGGGGCCCCCCCCCCCCCGGTTTTGGGGGGCCCAAAAAGGGGGAGGGTTTTTTTTTTTTTGGGGGGGAGTGATTTACGGGGCTGTTGATGTGTTTGGGGAGTTTTTAAATTTTTTTTACCCCCCCCTCCCCCCCCGGGGGGGTTAAAAAAAAACCAAACCCCCAAGGGGGGGTTTTTTTAAAAAAAAACCCCCCACAAAAACTTTTCCGCCCAATTCCTTAAAAGGGGGGGTTTGTTTTTTGAAAACGGGGGGTAAAAAGGGTTATTTGGTGAATGGTTCTTTGGTTATTTTCCCGTTGAGTGTTGTTGTGGGTTTTTTGGGTTTAAAAAAAACCCCCCCCCGGGGGGGGGAAAAAAAAAGGGGGGTTTAGGGAAATTTTCCCCCCCCCCGGGGGGTTTTTGGGGGGCCGGGTTTTTGGGGTGGTTTAGGGGGGGTACTTTTTTTGGGCTTTAGGGTTTTACCTTGGGGGGGTATTGGGTTTTTTGTTTGGGGTGGGCGGGGGGGTGTGTGTTTTGTGGGGGTTTACCCCAAAAACCCCCCCCCCCCTAATGTTAGGTATAAAAAGGGGAAATTTTTTTTCCTTTCCCTTTTTAACCCCCGGGGGGTTTTGGGTTTACCCAAAAAAAAACCCCCCCCCCCCCGGTTTTTTTTCCCCCCCCCGGAGGGTTTTCATGTTAGGGGCCTGTTTGGGGGGGTTGGGTTTTTTTTAGGGGTTAAAAAAAACCCCCTTTTTTGGGGTTTTGGGTTTAAAAACCCCCGGGGGGGGGTTTTGCAAAATTTGTGACGGGTTTGTACCCCCCGGGGTTATTTAACCCGGGGGGGTTTTTTTTTTTATGGTTTTCGGATTTTTTTGGCTGGGGGTGTGTGTGTGGTTTGTGGGGTTTAAAACCCCCTCCCCCCACCTGGTTTGTCCTAAAAACCCCGCGGGTTGGGGTGACTTTCCCAAGGGGGGCCCACAACCCCCCTTTTTTGGGGGACCCAAAAACCCCCCATTGTTGTGGGAAAAAATTTTCCCTTTCCCCGGGGGGGGGTTTTTTTTAAAAAAAATTTTTAAAAACCCCAAAAAAAAATTTTTTTTTTTTTTTTAAAAAAAAAAAAATCCCCCTTTTTTAAAAATTAAAAAAAAAAAAACCCCAAAAATCACCCCCTCCCCCCCCCCCCCAAACCCCCCCCCCCCGGGGGGGCCCCCCCCCGGGGGGCCCCCCCCCGTCGGTGTGTGAGTGTGTTGTGTGATGATGTTCTGTCAAAGCGGAGGTTGTTGTGTCTGTGGAGCTGTGAGTGTGTCTGTGTGTTGTGTGTGTATCCCCCCTCCCCTCCACACTCGCGCTCTCAGTGCATCACTAAACAAACACCGCGGGTATGTGGTGTGTGACATGTACACCACGGTAGCCTGCATCAACCGAGGGGTTACGCTTGGCGTGTTCCTGCGGGTTACGTTTCGTGTGTGAGTGTGTTTCTGTGTGAGTGTGTGTTCTGTGTGAGTGTGTGTCTGTGTGAGTGTGTGAGTGTGTGCCTGTGTGAGTGTGTGTCTGTGTGTCTGTGTGAGTGTGTGTCTGTGTGTCTGTGTGTCTGTGTGTCTGTGTGGCGTGTGGTGTGTGGTGTGTCTGTGTGAGTGTGTGTATGTGTGTCTGTGTGAGTGTTCTGTGTGTCTGTGTGTCTGTGTGATGTGTGTCTGTGTGCCTTTGTGAGTGCGTGAGTGTGTGTCTGTGTGTCTTGTGAGTGCGTGAGTGTGTGTCTGTGTCTGTGTGAGTGT
The DNA here is from genome assembly GCA_018398815.1 of Conus ventricosus. NCBI lineage: Eukaryota > Metazoa > Mollusca > Gastropoda > Neogastropoda > Conidae > Conus > Conus ventricosus. The sequence goes on along the minus strand of JAFLJL010015034.1, from coordinate 20,055 downwards.
GTCTGTGTGTCGTGGGGAGTGTGAGTGTGTCTGTGTTCTGTGTGTGTATCCACACAACTCCAAACACACACTCCCCCCCCACACTGGCGCTATCAGAGCATCACTAAACAAACCCCGCGGAGCATGTGGTGTTTTGACATGTACACTGCGGTAGCCTGCGTGAACCCACAGGTTACGTTTGGTGTGTACCTGCGGGTTTACGATTAGTGTATACCCGGGGGGTTACGATTAGTGTGTGAGTGTGTGTCTGTGTGAGTGTGTCTGTGTCTGTTTGAGTGTGTGTCTGTGGAGTGTGTGAGTGTTGTGTGTGAGTGTGTTTGTGAGTGTGTATCCAACACACCTCCAACACACACACTCCCCTCCACACTCGCGCTCTCAGCATCACTAAACAAACCGCGCGGAGTATGTGGGTGTGTGACATGTACACTGCGGTAGCCTGCGTGAACCCACGGGGTTTTACGTTTCGTGTGTACCTGCGGGTTACGTTTAGTGTATACCCGGGGTGTTACGATTAGTGTTGTCTGTGTGTCTGTGTGAGTGTGTCTGTGTCTGTGTGAGTGTGTGTCTGTGTCAGTGTGTGAGTGTGTGTGTGAGTGTGTTTGTGAGTGTGTATATGTCAGGCTCGCTAAGACCTGAACTAACTAGGGAGGGACAGACAGACGTACAGACCTACAATACCTAGCGCCCCAACTCAAATAAGCAGTCCAAAACCAGATGAACAGTTCACACATGTATAATTTCATTCAAACCATGACACCGGGTCCATAACACTGAATATTCAAATTACTACCCACACAATCACTTTCTCTCAAACTCAAAAATTCAACCACTTAACCCCCATTCGCACACAGATTTCTAGTCACACAAAACCCCTGCACAACCAAACTAACACAAGGGTCATGAAATTAATTAACAACTAACCTTAATTCGGGTCAAATCCAATGTGCCCAGCCTGGTGCGATGCATCGCTACATGCAATACAAACTCACACGACCGATAACACCTTGGCTATTGGCCCAACAGACACTGTGAATCTGAGACTTACTCAACAAATTCACTTACCGGCTCATACACAAGCCAGCAACCAGGGAATGAACTCCAACACAATGACAGACCAAACACCAATATAGAATGCCCAGAACACAATTTTGTAACACAGTGACAGACCAATCACTGATATAAAATGCACAAAACTACAACAATTCTGCAATGTTCACACACTTTCAAGATCAATTAAACCGGGTCACATTCCAACAACTGGGCACTTAAAGTATGCATGACCAATTAATAATCCAGTAACTGGGTTGCTATGAAATACTTGCAGAGAATGGCCCACCAAGTTGTCCAACATGTAAAAATGTTGATATAAATGTTGTTGTTTTTTGCCACCACACAAAAGACAATTTGTCTTGAACACCTGTGCAGCCTGCGACACACAAGTAATGACTAATTAGCCAACAACTAAACCAGCTATGCAATGATTTTACTAAATAAATTTAAAGCCACTAAGGATTTCTGCTAGTGTCTTTCACACACTGGGTAGTCCGCTCCACGACTGATGAATGATGACTCATTTCCTTGATCCTGGAAATAATGTTCAATGCTGTTACCTTAAAACAGCCCCTGTTGTCGTAACATTCCCATCTACCACTCGGACTGTCACACAGCAATAGGAAGAGTTGCCCACGCTCTGTCACTCCTCGCACAGGGATCCCGTCATCAGCTAAGGCAGGATTACAGGCCCAGCTAAGGCAGGAATACAGGGAGATATCTGTAGACACATACAGGCATATCCCCACTAAGAACCTATCATGAATCCCATAGTGCCCTACCCCATACTAGATTCATGTTCATCATGAGCACCACCCAGGGGAGTCAAAGTCACTACTGTGAATATTCTGTCTCTTAACTAACAAACCCTGCTCCAATCACAAGATGCACCCAATGGTAACCTTATCCAAATGAAAACCAGCATTAGCACTTAGCTTTAGTCTAATTATATCCATTTGTATAAAAGGAAAGAGATTTCCAGACAGACTATATACAGCTTACTTGACAAAACATCAGTGCCACATAGTAGTACACAATCTAAGTCAAACTTCAGTCCAACTTAAAACATAGCCCGGGCCGCTCCACGGCTACTATTAAGTACTTTCCTTAGATAGCAGAACAACCTAAAAAAAAAAAACCCTGCATGGCTTCCCACACAATTCCAATGTTAGGAACAAGGTCCAAACATATGTTAACTTGGAAAACAAGAGATAAAAGATGCAGATAGTTATTGCCCAAAATAAATCTGTCGGTCACGGTCACTGCCACTGCTATAAAACATCACTTACAACTTACAGCCTATGTCCAAACCATGGGCAACCACACACACACCACCATCACTACCCCAAAACACTCCAGGCTGTCAATCTCTGTTAAAGTTGACCTTTAGCTGAAATATCCAGCTGGCTTACCCAACTGACTGAGTAATGCATATAAAGTTGACAAACATATCATCATAAGGTTGCAAACATATCATCATAAGGTTGACACACATATCATATACAACTTAAAACCAACAATTTCAAACAATGGGCTGTCTCCCTGATTAATCTTCCAGACAGGTGCCAACAGTACTAGCAACCAAAACAAATACATACATAATTCCTGGTCTGGCATTAAGGCCTGCTAATAAAACTAACAGATCATACTGACACCGACAGGTTCCAGTGGCTGAAATTACTGAAAGATCACACGAATGAATATACTCACACACGCACAAAACACCCTACATTGATCTTACATGCCCAAAATCATATCATCCTATATAACTACTCAATGCAACCATTATACTGTTTAATTACAAAACCCATAGCCCTTCCTGGCACTAACGCAGCCCCTTTGCCTGGCACCTCAGACAGCTTCCAGCCTCCAGCTGCCCAAATCAACCAATACAGATAAGGGTTTCCTTCTGAGTTCCCCCGTATCATGGCTCAATCCAACCACAACCAGGTTCAGATGATAGGATTACTAAAAATGTCCACACTGAATTATACCAAACGTACCTTGAACCAACACGTGTCCGGCCCAACTCCCAGATGGGTTGTCCAGCGCCACCAAGGCCATTCCCAGACAGCACGTCTACAGCACCCAACCACAGCAACCAAGTCTTCACCCACCAAGGTTTCAGGTACACCGGTTACAGTTCAACACAAACGCAGCAACCAAGTCTTCATCCCACCAGGGTCTTGGGAACACCGGTTACAGTTCAACAAGAACTCAGCAACCAAGTCTTCATCCCACCAAGGTTCAGGTACACCGGTTACAGTTCAACACAAACGCAGCAACCACGTCTCACAAAATACAGTAACGACAGTCCTTCTACTGTACTTCCAACAGCGAGAAGAATACAATTACACAGAAACACAGAATCAGTCCTCTCCAGACTCAAGGCAGCTCCGCTAATCCCTTTAAGCCCGAACCCCGAACACAAGGTTCCTAAAAAGGGTTCACCAGACTTACAACATAGAATCAACACACACAACGTCAGAGACTTCCACTCTGAAAACAGCTGCAAAAACACTGAGCGACAGTTCGCCTAACCCCCAGCCTGCTTCATAGTCAACTTGGCTGTGATTGGATAATTCAACGTAAGGTTAACTATGATTGGGCAACTCACAGTGAGGATGATGCATGACCCAATTTCCCACTTCCACGGACAACACTAAAAAGTTCAAGATACCTCCCTACCCTCTCCCAAGCTGTGCTGTCACACAGATATCCACTGACGCACACACACGCATGCGACGTGAGCAGAAATGTTCGCCGGCTCACCCAAGCACATAATAAATAAATAGAGGAAATCTTGACTCTAATACGAACACGCAAGATACACTGACATGGAACAAAGATCAGTCCGCGCATGCACAAGTTCAACATGAGTCGCCTCCACTGGATCTATCTGTAACATACATGTACGGGCTCAAGTAGCAATGTCAGTGACCCTGACAGTATCCAACACTGTAAGAAAATGTTTTAATAATTTTTTATAGGTTTTCATTTAATTGTGTTTAGTATAGAGATAGAGGTGCATTTATTTAATTGCAGTGTATAAGCGCACCCAAACTTGTATAAAAGTTTGATATGCTGATGCAGACATGTGTGTAGCCCGTGCACAGGTTTTAGAAGGGAGATGCATGGGTCTCGTGCAGTTTTTATAACGGGTGAGCTTGAAGTTTGTATGTGTGGCCGGTCGATGTTTAGCTGTCTGCAGTGACAGACCGAGAGAGAGAGCGTGCGCTGTCGCTGTGACAGACCGAGAGAGCGTAAGACGCTAGTAAGTCCTGGGAAGAAGGCCCGGGTAAGTTGAAGACTTAGTGTTGTTAAGTTATAATCTTCATTTTTTTCAGCTTGTTTTGTTATGGTTTATGAATAGTAACGATATAGTTACAAGTATATGAAATATTTAGTTTAGATTCGGA
>JAFLJL010015034.1:0-14586 GCA_018398815.1 Conus ventricosus | reverse complement strand
TGTGTGTGTGTCCGTGGTGTGTATCCAACACACCTCCAACACCACACTCCCCCCACACTCGCCGCTCTCGAGTTAGTGATAGGGGTACGGGAACGTGTGAGTGTGTCTGTGCTGTTTGAGTGGTGTCTGTGTGAGTGTGTGAGTGTGTGTGTGTGAGTGTGTTGTGAGTGTGTATCCAACACACCTCAACACACCACTCCCCTCCACACTCGCGCTCAGAGCATCACTAAACAAACGCGGGAGTATGTGGTGTGACATGTACACTGCGGTAGCCTGCGTGAACCCACAGGGTTACGTTTCGTGTGTACCTGCGGGTTACGTTTAGTGTATACCCGCGGTGTTACGATTAGTGTGTGTCTGTGTGTCTGTGTGAGTGTGTCTGTGTCTGTGTGAGTGTGTGTCTGTGTCAGTGTGTGAGTGTGTGTGGAGTGTGTTTGTGAGTGTGTATATGTCAGGCTCGCTAAGACCTGAACTAAACTAGGGAGGGACAGACAGACGTACAGACCTACAATACCTAGCGCCCCAACTCAATAAGCAGTCCAAACCAGATGAACAGTTCACACATGTATAATTTCATTCAAACCATGACCCCGGGGGTCCATAACACTGAATATTCAAATTACTACCCACACAATCACTTTCTCTCAAACTCAAACATTCAACCACTTAACCCCATTCGCACACAGATTTCTAGTCACACACACCCCCTGCACAACCAAACTAACACAAGGTCATGAAATTAATTAACAACAAACCCTTTAAATTCGGGTCAAATCCCAATGTGCCCAGCCTGGTGCGATGCATCGCTACATGCAATACAACTCACACGACCGATAACACCTTGGCTATTGGCCCAACAGGACACTGGAATCTGAGACTTACTCAACAAATTCACTTACCGGCTCATACACAAGCCAGCAACCAGGGAATGAACTCCAACACAATGACAGACCAAACACCAATAAGAATGCCCAGAACTACAATTTTGTAACACAGTGACAGCCCAATCACTGATATAAAATGCACAAAACTACAACAATTCTGCAATGTTCACACACTTTCAAGATCAATTAAACCGGGTCACATTCCAACAACTGGGCACTTTAAAGTATGCATGACCAATTAATAATCCAGTAACTGGGTTGCTATGAAATACTTGCAGAGAATGGCCCAACCAAGTTGTCCAACATGTAAAAATGTTGATATAAATGTTGTTGTTTTTTGCCACCACACAAAAGACAATTTGTCCTTGAACACCTGTGCAGCCTGCGACACACAAGTAATGACTAATTAGCCAACAACTAAACCAGCTAATGCAATGATATTACTAAATAAATTTAAAGCCACTAAGGATTTCTGCTAGTGTCTTTCACACACTGGGAAAGTCCGCTCCACGACTGATGAATGATGACTCATTTCCTTGATCCTGGAAATAATGTTCAATGCTGTACCTTAAAACAGCCCCTGTTTGTCGTCAACATTCCCATCTACCACTCGGACTGTCACACAGCAATAGGAAGAGTTGCCCACGCTCTGTCACTCCTCGCACAGGGATCCCGTCATCAGCTAAGGCAGGATTACGGGCCCCCCAGCTAAGGCAGGAATACAGGGAGATATCTGTAGACACATACAGGCATATCCCCACTAAGAACCTATCATGAATCCATAGTGCCCTACACATACTAGATTCATGTTCATCATGAGCACCACCCATGGGAGTCAAAGTCACTACTGTGAATATTCTGTCTCTTAACTAACTAACCTGCTCCAATCACAAGATGCACCCAATGGTAACCTTATCCAAATGAAAACCAGCATTAGCACTTAGCTTTAGTCTAATTATTATCCATTTGTATAAAAAAAGAGATTTCCAGACAGACTATATACAGCTTACTTGACAAAACATCAGTGCCACATAGTAGTACACAATCTAAGTCAAACTTCAGTCCAACTTAAACACATAGCCCGGTCCGACTCCACGGCTACTATTAAGTACTTTCCTTAGATAGCAGAACAACCTAAAAAAAAAAACCATGCATGGCTTCCCACACAATTCCCAATGTTAGGAACAAGGTCCAAACATATGTAACTTGGAAAACAAGAGATAAAAGATGCAGATAGTTATTGCCCAAAATAAATCTGTCGGTCACGGTCACTGCCACTGCTATATAACATCACTTACAACTTACAGCCTATGTCCAAACCATGGGGCAACCACACACAACCACATCACTACCCCAAACACTTCCAGGCTGTCAATCTCTGTTAAAGTTGACCTTTAGCTGAAATATCCAGCTGGCTTACTCCAACTGACTGAGTAATGCATATAAAGTTGACAAACATATCATCATAAGGTTGACAAAAAATATCATCATAAGGTTGACACACATATCATATACAACTTAAAACCAACAATTTCAAACAATGGGCTGTCTCCCCTGATTAACTTCCAGACAGGTGCCAACAGTACTAGCAACCACACAATACATACATAATTCCTGGTCTGGCATTAAGGCCTGCTAATAAAACTAACAGATCATACTGACACCGACAGGTTCCAGTGGCTGAAATTACTGAAAGATCACACGAATGAATATACTCACACACGCACAAAACACCCTACATTGATCTTACATGCCCAAAATCATATCATCCTATATAACTACTCAATGCAACCATTATACTGTTTAATTACAAAACCCATAGCCCTTCCTGGCACTAACGCAGCCCCTTGCCTGGCACCTCAGACAGCTTCCAGCCTCCAGCTGCCCAAATCAACCAATCAGATAAGGATTTCCTTCTGAGTTCCCCCGTATCATGGCTCAATCCAACCACAACCAGGTTCAGATGATAGGATTACTAAAATGTCCACACTGAATTATACCAAACGTACCTTGAACCAACACGTGTCCGGCCCAACTCCGAGATGGGTTGTCCAGCGCCACCAAGGCCATTCCCAGACAGGCACGTCTACAGCACCCAACCACAGCAACCAAGTCTTCACCCACCAAGGTTTCAGGTACACCGGTTACAGTTCAACACAAACGCAGCAACCAAGTCTTCATCCCACCAGGGTCTTGGGAACACCGGTTACAGTTCAACAAGAACTCAGCAACCAAGTCTTCAATCCCACCAAGGTTTCAGGTACACCGGTTACAGTTCAACACAAACGCAGCAACCACGTCTTCACAAAATACAGTAACGACAGTCCTTCTACTGTACTTCCAACAGCGAGAGAAATACAATTACACAGAAACACAGAAATCAGTCCTCTCCAGACTCAAGGCAGCTCCGCTAATCCTTAAGCCCGAACCCCGAACACAAGGTTTCCTAAAAAGGGTTCACCAGGACTTACAACATAGAATCAACACACACAACGTCAGAGACTTCCACTCTGAAAACAGCTGCAAAAAAACACTGAGCGACAGTTCGCCTAACCCCCAGCCTGCTTCATAGTCAACTTGGCTGTGATTGGATAATTCAACGTAAGGTTAACTATGATTGGGCAACTCACAGTGAGGATGATGCATGACCCAATTTCCCCACTTCCACGGACAACACTAAAAGTTCAAGATACCTCCCTACCCTCTCCAAGCTGTGCTGTCACACAGATATCCACTGACGCACACACACGCATGCGACGTGAGCAGAAATGTTCGCCGGCTCACCCAAGCACATAATAAATAAATAGAGGAAATCTTGACTCTAATACGAACACGCAAGATACACTGACATGGAACATGATCAGTCCGCGCATGCACAAGTTCAAACATGAGTCGCCTCCACTGGATCTATCTGTAAACATACATGTACGGGCTCAAGTAGCAATGTCAGTGACCCTGACAGTATCCAACACTGTAAAGAATATGTTTTAATAATTTTTTATAGGTTTTTCATTTAATTGTGTTTAGTATAGAGATAGAGGTGCAATTTATTAATTGCAGTTTTATAAGCGCACCCAAACTTGTATAAAAGTTTGATATGCTGATGCAGACATGTGTGTAGCCCGTGCACAGGTTTTAGAAGGGAGATGCATGGATCTCGTGCAGTTTTTAAACGGGTGAGCTTGAAGTTTGTATGTGTGGCCGGTCGATGTTAGCTGTCTGCAGTGGACAGACCGAGAGAGAGAGCGTGCGCTGTCTGCTGTGACAGACCGAGAGAGCGTAAGACGCTAGTAAGTCCTGGGAGAGAGAGGCCCGGGTAAGTTGAAGACTTAGTGTTGTTAAGTTTAATACTTCATTTTCTTTACAGCTTGGTTTTGTTTATGGTTTATGAATAGTATTACGATGAATATGTTTGACAAGTATATGAAAATTATTCTTTCCATTGTTTTATAGATTCGAGATGGTTCGAGGCCGTGTGAGGAGACAAGCTGTTGTTTATATAATTAAAATTGTCTTGGTTGTTGAAAAGAATTGGAAATAATATTATTTATTTCTATTTATCTCAGAAATTGCCGAGGTGGAGACGGAAGGGAATGGTGGTTAGTTTTCAGGTGGAGACGAAGCTGATAAATTTATTATTGAAGTGTTAGGAACTGGGATAGTAATGGTGGTGTTCCCAGACTTTGTTTGTAGAGGTGGCATGCTCCGCTACGGGAGTGAGAAGCTGGAGGAGCTCCCTGCCGTAGACGTTTGAGGCTGCACCGGGTGTGAAGATGTACAGATGGCATGCTCCGCTACGGGAGTGAGAACTGGAGGAGCTCCCTGCCGTAGGCGTTTGAGGCTGCACGGTCGTGAGGACTTACAGAAGGAAGGTCCCGGCTACGTTTGGCTAGTCGCGGAGCCAGACCCAGGTTGGGGTCGTTGACGTCGTCCCTGTGAACTTCAGGGGAGAGAGGCGACGAGGAAGGACGTGGGAGAATCTTTCAGTGACGCTAAGCTGAGTGAAAAACTTTTAAAACTTTCCCCATTTCTTTCTGCTCTACCCCCGGGAATTCTGAGTGTAGAAAAATTCCTAATAATTTAATAAAGAAGGGGTGGTATTTTATCAAAGTCTAAGCGTTATATCCCTGGGTAAGAACGCGTATGGAGTAGATTGCGTGTGATGTGAGATATTTATTTCTGTCTCGTCTGTGCTTGACAGTGGTGACCCCGAATCCCCAGGGTTAGGCTTTGTTTTATTAGCACACCTGATTTCATTTAAAAAGTCCATGATATTTTTTATGTTGTAAGTTACTCCCGTCTCCAGTTTACGGGGACACTACTGTGTAAATAGATAGTTTTCTGTAGTGTCGAGGGTGTAGTTCATTTTCCTTCCTTTGTTACTGTCTATCTCTCTTAGCTCCCTGTTTGATTGTGTCTTTCTTCTTTAATACTTTTATATGTTTAAGTTTATGTGTGAATACCACCCCTTTGTAGTGTAGGGTATTTTGTACATTTCATAGTGTAGTTTGTTTTGTATAGTTTGTGGTGTAAATTGTTTTGTGTGTTTTGTAAGTGATACAGCGTAATATTTGCATTCTGTAGGTTTCTTTTTCTCTCCCATTGTATTGTCTTATATAATTTGTTTTGTGTGTGTGTGTGGACTTATGATTTAAACATTTGTGTGTGCTTAGAAAATTTGATACTAAAAGTAAATTTTGATTCAACATTGTATTTTTGGTGACATAAATTTATTAATTTTGATTAAAGAAATGTATAGTATTTTCAAACATGGATCCGGATAAATTTGCGTTGTTAACCTCACAGGCAAAAGAGTTAGGTTTGGCTGGTCCAGAACTTAAAGATTTTGTGATAAATACTTGGAAAGAGAAGAGAAAATCACACTAAAACGACTTGACTTAGCCGCTAAAAAAAGAAAAGAACAAAGAGACTTGGCAGCAAAAAAAGAAAAAGAACAAAGAGACTTGGAAGCTAAACTGGATAGAGAGGAGAAAGAAAGACTGGCTCAGGTGGATAGAGAGGAGAAAGAAAGACTGGCTCAGGTGGATAGAGAGGAGAAAGACAGGCAGGCTCAGATAGCTAAAGAAGAGAGGGATGCAGCTGAAAGAGAAAACGAAAGGCGGGCTCAGATAGCTAAAGAAGAGAGGGATGTAGCTGAAAGAGAAAAGGAAAGGCAGGCTCAGATAGCTAAAGAAGAGAGAGATGTAGCTGAAAGAGGAAAACGAAAGACAGGCTCAGATAGCTGAAAGAGTAGCTAAAGAAGAGAGAGATGCAGCTGAAAGAGAAAAGGAAAGATTGGCTCAGTTTCAGGCTGATAAAGAACAAGGTGAGAGAGAGTTGATGCGATTGAAATTTAAAAGAGAAGCTCAAAGACAACAGGAAAGTGAGAGAGAGGATCGACTGTTACAGAAAGAACTAGCTGAACTTGAATTAGAGAGAGAGAGGATTAAGTTTTCTGCGAGGGTAAAACATGAGCAAGGTGATCAGAACAATGGTTCTCAGTCTGGTACTAAAGCAGTACGTTATCCTAAGATGCCTTATTTTAATGAATCTAAGGATGATATGGACTCATACCTATTTCGTTTTGAAACATTTGCTGAGAATGTGAAATGGGATGAAAAGGATGGGGTATGTTCTTGGGTGTGCATTTACAAGGCAGTGCGTTGTCTTTGTATCATACTCTGTGTGCAAGTGGTCCTGTGGAATATAAAGACCTCAAGAAAGCTTTGCTTGCAAAGTTTCAATGTACAAAAGATGGTTACAGAGATAAGTTTAGAAATTCTAAACCAGAGAAAGATGAATCTTTTGTGTCATACGCCACTCGTTTTACACATTTGTTTGATCGTTGGGTGGAACTTTCAGACATAGATTTGTCATATGAATGTCTTCGTGATTTGCTATTATGTGAACAAATTTTGTCTTCTGTGAGCAAAGAATTGGAAGTTTTTCTACGTGAACGTAGTTTGAAAACATCTGCTGAACTCTTAGAAGCAGCAGAAAGCTACCGTTTGGCTCATCCAAATAAGTGTATGTCACGTGGGAACAAGTTTGAGATTGGGATGTCTACTTCAAATGGACAAAATGTGAAAACACAGCAGGGTTACCAGACAGGTTTTTCCCGTTCCCAAACTTCCCATTCCAAAACCCACAGTCCCAGTACCCTCGTGCTCAAAACCAGCAGTTTTCTGATCGTGGGGGGACAGTATTTCAGGTTCAGAAGTCGTGGTGGTCGCAGAGGAAATGGTCGGAGTTTGTACTCGCAAGGATTTGTGAGATGTTTTGAATGTGGTGGTAAAGGTCATTACAGAGAGGAATGTGCAACATTTCAGAGAAGGTCACGTTCTCAATCTCCAAAACAGCACAAAGAAGTTGGCAATGTTTCTTTTGCGTTACAGGATCTTTTGGATGCAGAGGTGCTGTGTTCTTCGTTGACTTCAGAGTCTGGTTCCTTACCCATTTGTGATGGAACAGTGAATGGCTTTCAGGTGTCAGTTCTACGTGATTCAGGGGCAACAACTGCAGAGTTAGGAGGTCACTTGTTCGTCCAGATCAGTATGTGGGGAAAAACGCAGAAAGTGGTGACTTTTGGTGGAAATACTGAAGAGTTTCCTGTCGCATCTGTGGGGTGGATACAGTGTTTTTTTCAGGTTCTCTGTTATGCTGTGTCATAGATGAGCCCCTCGCAGATCTCATTTTGGGAAATGTTTCAGATGTTACTCCCATACAGGTCTCATCATGAATGATAGTCCTCCGATTGCAGCTGCTGTGGGAAACAAGGGCGCAGAAAAAGCAGGAACAGAAGGGAAAGGCTGAGTTAGACATTCCAGTGTCGGATTTGTCTTTGTCAACTGAGGAATTGATCAGTTTGCAGGAAAAAGATGTTTCATTGGCTAAGTTCCAAAACATGGGTTTAGTCTGGCGAGTGTATTCAAACAAAACAGAGTTCATGTTCGTTGTGAAGGAAAAACGTGTTTTGTTTCGTTCATTTTCCAAGGGAGATACACACTTGTCACAGATTGTGGTTCCAGAGAAGGTTCGACAGAAGGTGCTGTTTACAGCTCATGATGCTTTACTTGCAGGTCTTGTGGTGTCAGGAAAACATTGGCTAGAGTTCGGAATCGTTTCTGGTGGCCAGGAGTAGTGAGAGATGTCAAGATTTATTGCAGGACATGTGAAATTTGTCAAAATGTTCTCAAAAGGGTCGTACTCCTGATGTTCCGTTGTCTCAGATGCCAAGGATCGAAGAACCCTTCTACGAGTAGCAGTAGACATTGTGGGTCCTTTTTCTCCACCTTCAGAGGAAAATCACAGGTATTTGTTAACAAGACTGCAAAAGTACAGAAGAAGTACCATGACAAACGTTCTCGTGTTCGTTCGTTCAAGTGTCTGACGAAGTACTTGTATTTCTTTCCTACAACTACGAACAAACTGTTGATGACATGGAAAGGTCCCTACAAGATTGTAGAAGTACTTGACTTTGACTATGTCGTTGACATGGGTGGCAAAGGAGAATTTTGCATCCAAACATGCTGAAACACTTTCACAGGCGAGAAAGTTTGACTGCTGTTGTGAGTGTGAATGGTTTGACACAACCATTTCAGGACATTCTACCTCATACGTTTGTGCCTCAAAGATTGAATGTTGAAACTGACAATAGACATGTGTGTGACGATCACAAAGTGAATGTTCCAGTGAGAGGTTTAGTAGCTGTTTTGCCTTCAGTTGACACTGATGATGAACATTTAGCGAAGAACCTACTTTGGACACTTCTACTAGTGAGACGTGCTCTGACGTTCATTACTCTGACAAGTTGTCTGTGACAGAACAGAGAGAAAATTTCTGACGTATTTAGCAAGTACGAGTCAATTTTGACAAGTAATCCTGGTTGTTGTTCTCTGAATATTGTGCACGACATTAATCTTGTGACGGATAAACCAGTTTTCCAGGAAACAGTACCTCTTCCTTTTTCTTCACAGGAAACGATTAGGAAGAGGTACAGAAGATGTTGAATTTAGGAGTCATTGAACCGTCCAGTCTCCTTATTCCGCTCCTGTTGTGTTGGTTAAAAAAACCAGATGGTTCCACTAGATTCTGTTGTGATTACAGAGAACTTAACAAAGTTACTCGTACGGATGCTGAACCGATTCCTGATCCAGAGGAGTTGTTTTCAAGGTTGTCTCATGCTCGTTACTTCACCAAGATTGATTTAACGAAAGGTTACTGGCAGATTCCAGTGAAGGAAGATGATAGACATAAGACGGCTTTTTCAAACACCCTAGGTTGTTTCAGTGGGTGAGAATGAATGCCATTTGGCTTGGTGACAGCTCCAGCGACGTTTGCTAGGGTTATGCGTGCTTTAAAGTTAGGCGAGTCAGCATTGAATTTCTTCGATGATATTCTCATCTTCAGTAAGATGTGGTTTGGTCATTTGAAAGATGTTGAGGAAGTGCTAGAAAAGCTAAAGCAAGCAGGTTTGACACTCGCCCTTCGAAGCTCTATGCTGGATTTCAAGAATTGAATTTCTTGGGACATACAGTTGGTCATGGTTCCTTGCAGCCAGACAAGGAAAAGGTTGAGAAGATTCTTCATATTACTCCTCCATCTACAAAGAGGCAAGTGCGTGCGTTACTGGGTTGGTTGGATACTACAGACGTTTTATCCACAACTTTGCGTCGCTTACTGCTCTATCAGCGATTTGTTGTCAGGAAAGGCTACAAAGAAGTTGGAGTGGTCGTCTGCTTGTCAGTCTGCTTTGGAGAAGTTGAAGAAGAGGTTGTCTTCAAGTCCGATTTTGCTGTTGCCAGATTTGGGGAAACCATTTGTGGTTCGGTCGGATGCCAGTTCCATCGGGATCGGTGGTGCTTTGTTTCAGGAGCATGATGATGTTCTTCATCCAGTCGCTTTCGTGAGTCGAAAACTTCTGCCCATAGAAACTCGATACAGTACTATCGAGAGAGAATGCTTAGCTATTGTGTGGGTGATTACGAAGCTAGGTAGATATCTCTGGGGAAGGACATTTGTTCTCCAGACAGATCATCGCCTTTGACTTACCTCCAGTCTTGTGTTTTCAAAAATGCAAGGATTATGAGGTGGTCCCTGTCATTGCAGGAGTACAGGTTCATGTTACTCCCATCTCTGGTACTGCAAAAACTGTTTGCAGATTTTCTCAGCCGTTGAGAAAAATGAAATGCTGATGTTTTGGTTTTTTTTTTGTGATCATGTTTGCAATATGACCTGATGGTATGCTATTAGATACTGTTTACATGATGATTATTGTTGCGTGTTCGGATCACGTCAAAGTTTCTTGGATACTCTCAATGTCAATTTCTGCTTTTGTTTGTATTGATGTTGATCCATGATGAGAATTTGAAGGTGATGTTTGAATAATCATGTTTCTATGATAAATTTCAAGGTAGTGAATTAATGATAGAATTTTGTCTTGGAGAAATTGTCATTTTGAGATGTGTACCTCTGGTTATCCTTATGGTCAAAGATCGCTTGTGCGCTCTTTTTTGTAAGGGGGGGGTACTGTAAAGAAAATGTTTTAATAATTTTTATAGGTTTTCATTTAATTGTGTTTAGTATAGAGATAGAGGTGCATTTATTTAATTGCAGTGTATAAACGCACCCAAACATTGTATAAAGTTTGATATGCTGATGCAGACATGTGTGTAGCCCGTGCACAGGTTTTAGAAGGGAGATGCATGGATCTCGTGCAGTTTTTATAACGGGTGAGCTTGAAGTTTGTATGTGTGGCCGGTCGATGTTTAGCTGTCTGCAGTGACAGACCGAGAGAGAGAGCGTGCGCTGTCTGCTGTGACAGACCGAGAGAGCGTAAGACGCTAGTAAGTCCTGGGAGAGAGAGGCCCGGGTAAGTTTTAAGACTTAGTGTTGTTAAGTTATAATACTTCATTTTCTTTACAGCTTGGTTTTGTTTATGGTTTATGAATAGTATTACGATGAATATGTTTGACAAGTATATGAAAATTATTCTTTCCATTGTTTTATAGATTCGAGATGGTTCGAGGCCGTGTGAGGAGACAAGCTGTTGTTTATATAATTAAAATTGTCTTGGTTGTTGAAATGAATTGGAATAATATTATTTATTTCTATTTATCTCAGAAATTGCCGAGGTGGAGACGGAATGGAATGGGGGTTAGTTTTTTCAGGTGGAGACGAAGCTGATAAATTTAATTATTGAAGTGTTAGGAACTGGATAGTAATGGTGGTGTTCCCAGACTTTGTTTGTAGAGGTGGCATGCTCCGCTACGGGAGTGAGAAGCTGGAGGAGCTCCCTGCCGTAGACGTTTGAGGCTGCACCGGGTGTGAAGATGTACAGATGGCATGCTCCGCTACGGAGTGAGAAGCTGGAGGAGCTCCCTGCCGTAGGCGTTTGAGGCTGCACCGGTCGTGAGGACTTACAGAAGGAAGGTCCCGGCTACGTTTTTGGGTAGTCGCGGAGCCAGACCCAGGTTGGGGTCGTTGACGTCGTCCCTGGTGAACTTCAGGGGAGAGAGGCGACGAGGAAGGACGTGGGAGAATCTTTCAGTGACGCTAAGCTGAGTGAAAAACCTTTTAAAACTTTCCCCCATTACTTTCTGCTCTACACCCCGGAAATTTTGAGTGTAGAAAATTCCTAATAATTTAATAAAGAAGGGGTGGTATTTTATCAAAGTCCCAAGCGTTATTTCCCTGGGTAAGAACGCGTATGGAGTAAGATTGCGTGTGATGTGAGATATTTATTTCTGTCTCGTCTGTGCTTGACAAACACACACACTCCCCTCCACACTCACGCTCTCAGTGCATCACTAAACAAACCCCGAGGTGTATGTGGTGTGTGACATGTACACCACGGTAGCCTGCATCAACCGAGGGGTTACGTTTTTGGGGTCTACCTGCTGTTTTACGTTTCGTGTGTGAGAGTGTGTCTGTGTGAGTGTGTGTCTGTGTGTCTGTGTGAGTGTGTGTCTGTGTGTCCCGTGTGTCTGTGTGAGTGTGTGTCTGTGTGTCTGTGTGAGTGTGTGAGTGTGTGTCTGTGTGAGTGTGTCTGTGTCTGTGTGAGTGTGTGTGTGTGTGACTGTGTTTGTGTGTGTGCATCAAACACACACACTCCCTCCACACTCGCGCTCTCAGAGCATCACAAAACAAACCCCGCGGAGTATGTGGTGTGTGACATGTACACTACGGTAGCCTGCGTGAACCCACAAGGTTACGTTTGGTGTGTACCTGCGGGTTACGTTTAGTGAATGCCCGCGGGGTTACGTTTAGTGTGTGAGTGTGTGTCTGTGTGTCTGTGTGAGTGTGTGTCTGTGTGAGTGTGTGTCTGTGTGAGTGTGTGTCTGTTTGTCTGTGTGAGTGACTGTGTGACTGTGTGTCTGTGTGGATGTGTGTTTTGTGAGTGTGTGTGTATGAGAGAGATTGGATCATTCTGCCTTCCCCACCAGCCAAGAGGCTTCCTCCCTATCTTCAGCCCCGAGGAGAGATGGTATACAGATAAACCAATCATCCCACGCACTCAGAGAGAGGGTACACACCAAACAAACCCCGTGGGGCACACACGTATGTATACAGGTACATGTGTACCCACGGAGTACATGTGTGCCCTCACTCGAGTGGAGTGGGGTTTGTTGAAAGTGCGTGGGTTGCTAGAATCAACTATGTTGAATTTAGGTCGACAGGATGTGAGTCACTCTCTGTTCAACAAACCTCACTCTGGTTCGACAGAGTTGATTCTAGTTCAACAAACCTCACTCTAGTTCGACAGAGTTGATTCTAGTTCAACAAACCTCACTCTAGTTCAGAAAAAGTCTTTATATAACGCGAGCGGCGGCGTCCCCCACCCATTATTCGACCTTAGCACCCACGAACGAGCTTCTAAAGGGTCAAAGCGAGCGTCTGTGTGAGTGTGTGAGTGTGTGTGTATCCAACACACACACTCCCCTCCACTCTCGCGCTCTCAGTGCGTCACTACACAAACCCCGTGGGGTATGTGGTGTGTGACATGTACACCACGGTAGCCTGCATCAACCCGAGGGTGTGTGAGTGTGTGAGTGTGTGTGTATCCAACACACACACTCCCCTCCACACTCGCGCTCTCAGTGCATCACTAAACAAACCCCGCGGGGTATGTGGTGTGTGACATGTACACTACGGTAGCCTGCATCAACCCGAGGGGTTACGTTTGGTGTGTACCTGCAGGTTACGTTTAGTAGAGAAGGTAAATATGCGGGTTCACGACCACCCATGTTATTTTGCATGAAAACCCCCCTTTTCACATCCAACTCGCGTCCATCACATGTCAGTTTTGACCAATTTTAACACCTGTTTTTAAACAAATTTAACCACCCAAAACCTCTAAAAATCGACACAATCAGTAAATTAAAACGGGGGCTTACGTGCTAGATAAGATTTGGTGATCGTGAACACGCATATTTACCTTCTCTCCCAGGAACATAAAATGAACTAAACATCTATATGGTTTGACCGTTTTAGAACAACTCCAATTAATATTGATCGTTGAGCACGCGTGATGCAGGTCTCGTCGCCCGCTGCACGCGATGTGGCGAACGTGCGCACGCAGCCAATCAATAGGAGGTATGACATCATTCTGTGGGGACGCCCGTGATTTCATTTTATGCAGTGACAGCCCAGGCGACCAGACGTCCATTGTGTTTTCTCTCTACACTAAAACCATGGCTGATTTGGGTTTGGAGGCCGGGTTCTTCTTCACAAAAAACCACAATGGACGCAATTCTCAAGGAAAGCCAACTGAGCATTTGCTTTTTCGAATGAGCAAAAAAAATTTAATATTGAAACACAAAAGTATCATCAGGAATGATTTCATATCTTGAGAAATTGGAACGTGGCGGCCTTGTTCTAAACCGGCCAAACCAATAGAAGGTCTAACTTTTAGAAACCAAGCAAGGAAAAAGTGAAATGCAGTAAGTGAACTGGATGATTTTTTACGTAATTGTTTTGTAGGAAATTTAATTATGAGCCGATTGACGAAGGCTTTTTATGAAATTGAATAACATGACTGAAATTACACTGTTTGTTAAAGGTCGGTTATGAGATCAAAGCTGAAAAACGTAAAACTCTTCAATAATTTTTTGCTTTTAGGACCATTGGTAAAAGAACAAAAGCCGTTTTAAAAAATCTAACCCAAAAAGCGTCCTGGAGAATTAAAGCGGTATTCTGGCTAGCTGCTGTGAAAAACAATACTAGCCCTATGAGGACAGACGCGTCGGTTTATTGATCCAGCAGCTTTTGGAGCGGCGCCAGGTTGAGTGACTGCCGAAAGTCCCCAACCCAAAACTGGGCCAATCGGCAGAACTCCCGATTGATCTACAAAGCCCGCCTCTACTCCGCCTGCTGGAGCTGCGCCAACACTCCCTTCACCTCCTAAAGGCGCCTTCGGGTGGTCGCCAATATAACTTTGAACAGATCCCGTGATTATTGATTCAGGATTTGCTAAGTGCTTGGTGGTTGTCTCGAATTTACGACATTCAAGTGTGAACAAAAATGAACAAAAAAAAACAACCCTTCACATTCCCCCGCAAGCACCATCCCGTCTAAATTTTATGTGTGTGCGGTGTGAATGCGAGAGTGTTTGCACGGCGGTATGTGTTTGTTGTTTGTTTGTTTGTTGTTGTTTTGTTGTTTGTTGTTTTGTTGTTTGTTTGTGTGTGTTTGTGTGTGTATG